>LR999892.1:20546255-20554116 GCA_905220335.1 Noctua pronuba | reverse complement strand
GGTGAAGCATAACTAAGGAGGCACTGTCTCGAGAATCCAGTGGGATCGACCTGGGTTGCTGCACTGCAACAAATCAGACGCAAAGTGCATTTGTGTCTGTCGCGCAGCGGCGTGTACTCCGGATCACAACACAGACGCAGTCCATCAAGCGTCGGTACGCCGCAACATCGCGTCAACAACACCGAGAGGACAGCATCATCACTGCTTGCTAAGCTGTCAGAACTTATTTAGGGTGAGTCCATCACACAAATAAAAAAAATAAAAAATAATAATAAGACCAAGAAATTAGTTGTCTATAATATTTACTTATTTATATAGTGTAAGTGTTACTTGTAAGTCTAAAATAAAGATGTCTTCCGTTCCCACAACCCGTAAGTCAGCTGCGGAGGTCGCACCGAAGGCACGAACGCTGCGGACGAAAGTCCTTAAAAACGTAGCAAAGTTCTCTACGTCGGAGAGGCTTACCCAACAGTCCTCTCCACGAGATCTGCCTATAGTGTCTAAAGCAGCGTCGGAACCAGCTGCCGAGGAGGGTAGCCTCGCGTCGTCAGCCGACAACCTCTCCCTACCGGAGAAATGCGATGCAACAGCGATGGCGGAGTCAAACGTAGTCAACTGGGAGCAACTGGGCATATCTCCACCACACCGCATCCTGTCAGACGAGGAGAGCTCGGTTGCATCTTCCATCACTGACCATCAGGCACGAAAAAGGGCCAGTCTTCTTTATAGCACACCGAGAAGAGGGACTGGCGTGGAAATGGACATGGCGACGAGAGAGGCCAACACTCTACTGCAGAATGGGAAGGGTGCGCTGGAGGCATCGGGAAACATGAAGAAGGAGTACAGGACGACTTGCCACGATAGCCTGCAAGGGCTTTACGAGATCGTCCTGTCCCTGTCCGACTCTCGAGCGAGGCACAAATACAACCTCGAGAAGGAGCGCTCTCGACACGCACGAGAACTTGTGAAAGTGGAGCGCTCCCACAGAGAAGAGGTGATGAAATACAATCAAAAACTCATCACCGAGCTGGGCCTCGCTCGAAACGACATCTCCGGAACCCTGAAGGAGGCGAAAGATATCCGAAACTGGCTCGGGTACGAGACAGAACAGCCGTTCAGGGAAATTAAGGAAGCCAGGAAGTCGATCGAGTCGTTGACAGCACTAATAAAGACTGGGCACGAGAAAGCCAAGGATCTGGACACGCCCGCAAACGTGGACTCAAAATGGGAGACCGTAGCAGCGGGCCTCTCAAAGCTTGGAAACCACATTGGGAGCGTATCAAACCAGCTGGATACGCTACGGCAAGCTGTCGAAAAGATCCGGCAGGAGCTCCAAGCACCCGCGGAGCCTCTTGTTGCCCCTCTTCTACCTCCCGAGGCCTCCATGGAACCCAAACTCGACAAATTGGCTGAGGAAATAGGAACCATGGTAAAGATGACCAGAACCCTGCTAGAGAAGCCCGAAATTCCTCCCCCCCAACAACTACCACCGTTGGATCTGACTAAACACCTCCGGCCCTTGTCAGAGAGACTAGACATCGTGTCCTCCGAACTCAGAGTGCTGAGGGATAAGGAACCCCAGTTCCCGGCCCAACCAGCACCGAGCCTTGACACAGAGTTCGCGGTGGAGGAGGTAAAGAGGACTCTTGCCTCCATCGAAAAGGGAGTATCGGAGCTGAAGCAGCCGGAAAGCATTCAACAGGGCCCTAAGACCTTCGCCCAGGCTGCAAAAACCCCTAAACGGCCGAACCATACACTGATCATCTCCTCAACAGATCCTCAACACACCGGAGATAATGTCATCGAGAAAATGAGGGCAGCTCTTGACCTTAAATGTACCGGAGCAAAGGTCGACAAGGTGAGGAAAGCTCGCAACCAAAAGGTCGTGGTAAGCTGCGCGAGCAAAGAAGACCTCGGCCTCGTCAAAAGTCGGATCCAGACCACCAGTGGGCTAAAAGTCCAGGAGCCCATGCCTAGCAACCCACTGATTGTCGTCAAGGGGGTGCTCTCTTCTTACACCAATGAAGAGATGGTGGATCTCCTCCAGGCCCAAAATAAACACCTTTGGAAAGATCTGGACCCGGCTGGCCTTGTCGTTAAACTGAGGTTCCGAAGACGCGCGAGGAATCCTCATGAATGCCATCCGGTCTTCGAACTCTCCCCAGAGCTTTGGAAGCGGCTCACGCAGGCGGAAAAGGTACACCTCGGAATCCAGAGGTGCCCGGTAGAAGACCAGTCCCCTCTAGTGCAGTGCACCAAGTGCCTAGGCTACGGACACGGCAGAAATCTCTGCAAGGCAGAAAAAGAAAGCTGTGGCTATTGTGGCGGGACGCACAATGGAAGAGACTGTCCAGTCAGGGCAAACGGTGGCCCCCCTGCCTGCGTGAATTGCGTCAAAGTAGGAAGAGAGGGAAAAGACACGGTACATCCAGCGTTCAGCTCCGAATGTCAAGAGAGACAAAAATGGGACAACATAGCGAGGTCACGTGTGTCCTATTGCTAAGGGCGACGACGGAAACAATGAGTCACACACCCCGCAAAGTACACGAGGACCGGCAGGTAGGCTAAAGTTCATCCAGGCCAACCTGCAACGCTCCAAGCTTGCAACAGCAGAACTCCACCATGCGGCCGAAGAGATGGGAATCTCAATCGCACTTGTCCAAGAGCCCTATGTTGGGAGAACAGGTGTGATGAAACAAAACCCCGGCACACAAGTCATCCAGTGCACTCTCAATCGGCAAAAACCAGTTAAGGCGGCAATCGTCGTGTTCGGAAACAACCTGGAAGTCATTCACGACCCCCAGATTGTCACCGAAAACGTTGCAGCCGTTCAGCTGAAGGTGGGTCAGCTTAAGCTTGGAGTCATATCAGTCTACTTTGAGGGTGACCAAGATATAGACCCATACCTCGTCAAAACCAAGGAGGCAATCACAAAGTTACGCAGTTCGAACATACTGGTGGGGGGAGACGTTAACGCGTGGAGCCAGTGGTGGGGAAGCAACAGCGAAGACCACCGAGGGGCGTCGTACAACGCATTCCTATCGGAACAAGACCTTCAGATTCTCAACACGGGCCAGACTCCAACCTTCGAATGTTACAGGGGAGACAGGCTATACCAGAGCATAGTCGACGTTACTACATGCAGTGTGTCGTTGTTGGGGAGAGTTGAGGATTGGCGTGTAGACAGGAATGTAACGACATCCGACCACAACGCGATAACATTTTCGTTACGCCTAGAAAAAGCGCTAGAGCCTCTTAAACCAGTCTCTACACGCATATATAACACCAAAAAGGCAAAGTGGTCGGACTTCAGAACGCGCCTAAAGGCAAACCTGTCAGAACACAGCGTCACACCTGCCTCAGTATCGGAGGTCTCTAACCATGAAGAACTGGATGCTCTTGTCTCAAAATACGTCGAACTAATACACCGCTCGGCCAAAAAGACGATACCGAAAATTGGAAACAAGAAAACCGACTCGAGACCTCCGTGGTGGACTGATTCTCTTGAACAGTTAAAGCAAGAAACACTGACCAAGAAAAGGAGAATCAGGAATGCGGCCCCTAGTCGAAGGAACCTAGTCATCGACGAGTACGTCAAGACAAAACTAGAGTACTTAACTAGAGCAGCGGAAGCGGCAACTGAAAACTGGAAGCAGTTCTGCTCCACACAGGACCGGGAGAGCATGTGGGATGGCATCTACAGAGTCTTGAGGAAGACTGCCAGAAGACAGGAAGACACGCTCCTGAGAAACACCGCAGGCGAAACACTAAGCCCCGAGCAATCAGCGGATCTTCTGGCAAAAACGTTCTACCCAGACGACTCTGTGGACGCCGAACAACAACACCACGCGTCGGTCCGGAGACTTGCGGAGGAATGTTCAATAAATGAAATCCAGGGCCTGTCGGCCGACGATCCACCATTCACGCCCGCGGAGCTGGAAATGGTCCTTCAGCGACAAAACCCAAAGAAAGCTCCAGGACCCGACGGATTGACGGCCGACATCTGCACAGCTGCTATCAATTGCAACAGGGAGGTGTTCCTGGCGCTGGCCAACAAGTGCCTGTCGTTACCGCACTTCCCAAGGCAATGGAAAATAGCTCACGTGTGCATACTCCGTAAGCCGGGCAAGGACGACTACACCCACCCAAAGTCATACAGACCAATAGGACTGCTCTCGGTCTTGGGCAAAATCGTCGAGAAACTCGTCGTAGGCAGACTGCAGCACCACTTCCTCCCGACACTAAACACACACCAATACGGGTTCATGCCGCAGCGGGGAACCGAGGACGCCCTCTATGTCCTAATAGAGCACATACGGGCCGAAGTAAAAGCCAAAAAGGTAGTGCTTTTAGTATCACTGGACATTGAGGGGGCCTTTGACAACGCGTGGTGGCCTGCCCTCAAAATCCAGATGCTACACAAAAAATGCCCCAAGAACCTCTTTGCTCTCGTATCTTCATACCTGGAGGACCGGTACATCAGGGTCAACTACGCCAGAGCGACTAGTGAGAAGGGCACCACAAAAGGATGCGTCCAGGGCTCAATAGCCGGTCCGACGTTCTGGAACCTTATCCTAGACTCGCTCTTGGAGGAATTGACGACAATGGGGGTATATTGTCAAGCGTTTGCGGATGATGTGGTCCTCGTTTTCTCGTCTCACGAGGTCAGCTCTCTGCAGCAGTCAGCTCAAAGAACGCTGCAGGCAGTGTCAGACTGGGGTGAACGAAACAAGCTTCGCTTTGCCGCTCACAAGACCAACGCAATGGTGATTACGAAGAAGCTCAAGTATGACACCCCCGTAATTCACATGTCTGGCATTCGGCTGAACCTTGTCGAGGAGATCAAGCTGTTGGGACTCATCATAGACCACAAACTCACCTTTAATGCGCACGTGACTGCAACATGCAAAAAAGCTGCAGACATCTACAAACAACTAGCGTGCGCGGCAAGGCTGACATGGGGCCTAAACAGCGAGATAATCAGGACCATATACGTTTCGGTGATAGAGCCGATCGTGTTGTATGCAGCGAGCGCGTGGGCCCCGGCAGCAGAGAAACTGATGACAAGAAATCAGTTAGACTCACTGCAAAGAGGCTTCACGCAGAAGATCTGCAAAGCGTACCACACGGTGTCTCTGACATCGGCTCTCATCCTGTCAGGCCAACTGCCCCTAGATCTCCGGGTCACTGAAGCATCTACCCTATTCAAGGTCAAAAAGGGTCATTCCCAAGAGTACCTACCGCCGGGAAGAGAGGTCGAGCGCAAAGCCGGGCCCCTACAGATCCCACATCCATCGCGGCTCATAATAACTGAATATGAGTGCCTTGAGAACATGGATCCTGAAACCCTGAGTGACCACCAAGTAACCGGACCCCATATTTACACCGACGGCAGTAAAATAGAGGGGAAAGTCGGTGCGGCCTTTACTTGGTGGAACGAAGGCAGGGAATCCAAGTACTCAACCTTCCGCCTGGAGCCACACAACACTGTCTTTCAATCGGAAATGTACGCATTATATCGAGCAGTCAGGACGGTGAGAACGTCTAGGATGGCCTCCGCTAACATATTAAGCGACTCAAGATCTTCGCTTGATTTGTTGAGAAGCCCGTCTGTCACTCACCCGTTGGCACTCGGTATAAAAAGGCTAATACGTGAAATCCGAGAGGAGGGCAGAGACGTGAGGCTGTTTTGGTTGAGAGCACACGTGGGTACTCCTGGGAACGAGAGAGCGGATGAGTTAGCAAAGAAAGCAGCTCTTACAAAGAAAACAGCCCCCGACTACGACAAGGTACCAATATCCTTCATCAAGAGGCAGATTCGTGAGGAAACTGTAAAGAAATGGCAGCAGCGGTACGAATCCTCCAGTACAGGTTCGGTCACTAAAGTGTTTTTCCCCACCGTTCAGGCGGCAAGGAAGATCCTCAAAGGCATGGCATTGTCACCTACCCATGTCCAAATCTTGACCGGTCACGGAGGATTCGGGGCCTATCTCCATCGATTCCACCTTAAAGACAGTCCCTCATGCGTCTGCGATCCCAATTATGAAGAGACAGTATGGCACGTGCTTACCGAGTGCCCAAGATTTGGTCGTGAGCGAATGGACCTAGAAACTGAAATCCAGATCTCAGTTATTCAGTCCACACTCCATTCCATCATGGAGAACAAGGCAACCAGAACACCATTCTTGGAATTCGCGAGCAGGATCGTGCAGGTCGTAGCAAAGGCTAATGGTTCAACTCAGTTCACCCCACACACACACAACCCTACACCCACACTCACACCCGCACCCACACAAACACATCGTACCATGAGCACAGCAGTCACCACGAACACGCCCAGCCCCAGCAGTTCCCAGCCAAACCCTCGCACCTTGGCTTTACGCCAGTTACTTACATGCGGGGAGAGTGGGCAACCAGGCGTCAGAATCCGTGGAGTGGCCCTCTTCATGAACAAGAATGCCGAGAGACTTGGTATAAGCTTCTGCCGCGTAGAAAGGGAAAACCGCGTCGCGATATCACCGGGCCTTGCAGCGTTGATTAACGGGAGCACCTCAAAAGCGAGCATGAAACGCTCAAAGTTCAACGCGTTACCTGAAGCGGAAGTTGCCGAACACCGATACCGTCTACTGCGATCACAAAACAAGACGATCGCACTATTCGAGTGGTGTGAGGAAACTCCGTTTGCACAAGCATGCTCTCTGCTCACCGAAATCGGAGAAGCTGGCCGGTCAGCGAGTGGATGCCCTCGAATAATCAGCGTGGACGCAATGGCGATTGGCTACGATAGGGGAGGAGTTGCCGACCGGTACGGATGCATCAAAGCCTCACAAGATCACGAGGTAGTAGTTTACGAGGACAGGGGGGAAGACTTAAGCTTCCTAAAATCTCCCCGTAACGATGCCGAAAAGACCGCGACCGACCGGCGGGTATCTTCCATGTCGGCCCCAACCACGCCTTGTGGTTCAGAGCGACTACAGCAGAAGCTTGCCGCGGAGAAAGCCGCTTCAGACAAGAAAAGCGGTAGTTCAAGAGAGGAAACCAAGACATCCAAGAGTCGATTAAAGAACATCTCAAACCTCCTCAGTAGGCTACTTGGAGTCAAAAGTTCGAAGCCAGGAAACCCCCAACATAACACCCAAGCGGCCGCATTGCGGGATTTCACCAGGGTTACCCCGAAACCTCCTAAAGAGCAGCGGCCATTTCCAACAAGGGCCGACAAAGGAGAGGTCAGTCCGCCGAAACTCAAGCCAGCAACGGAGCCCGCAGACCACATAGCGAACGCCTTTCTTGAGTTTCAAGCCATCACTAAAGCAACCAAAGCAGTCAGTCTCATGACTTGCCAGAAAATCATGCAGTCTTACCAGCTGGAGATTGAAGGTCTGCTTAAAGTGAGACTCGAAGAGGCTGAAGCAGCCATATACGATAACGCCACCTCCCAAGTAATCAAAGGAGAAATGACTGGCACGTACATGGCTGCGTACAACGCTACACACGGCTTCGTGCCGTTGGATGAGTCAGCAACGTCACAGACTGGCTACATAACCTTCGTGACTCCCGAAAGTGACCCAATAGTGGTGGTGGCTCGATGTACCAAAATCATGCTGGACGACAAGATCCTCGAACAGGCGGAAGCAATCTCGAGGAGCATAAGTCTGAGTGGAGGTTGGGAAATACCGAAAATAAAGTGGGTAAACGGCGTTCCAGGATGTGGCAAGACGACCGGGGTGGTTAATGACTTCGATAAGGATCACGACGTTATCGTCACTACCACAACCGAGGCCGCGAAAGATCTGCGGAAAAAGCTGGCGCACCAAATCGGTGAAGACAACAGAACCAAGGTGCGCACACTGGCCTCAATACT
>LR999892.1:20451255-20541255 GCA_905220335.1 Noctua pronuba | reverse complement strand
GAGTGTCTCCTTGTTCTGGATAAAGGCCCACGCGGGATTGGAGGGAAATGAGCGAGCCGACCAACTTGCGAAGGAAGCTGCCTTGAAGTTGAAGAAGAAGCCGGACTACGACCTGTGCCCGGTCTCATTCGTCAAGCGGCAGATCCGTATGGAGTCGCTTGACGAATGGAACCACAGATATCGGCAGGGAGAAACAGCGAGTGTCACGAAAATGTTCCTCCCAGATGCGATCGACGCCTACAGGATTGTGACGAAAATTAAACCTGCAGGAATAATAACACAGATCTTGACGGGGCACGGTGGGTTCTCTGAATACCTGCACCGCTTTAAGTGTAAGGAGAACCCAGCGTGCATCTGTGAACCTGACAAGGTGGAGTCGATCGCACACATCGTAACGGAGTGCCCAGTATTTGAAGCGGAGCGTTACAAAGCCGAGCACAAATTGGAGTCCAGGATAAATAAAAATACTATTCAAAAGTTAATGTCGGAAAACAAATCGAGGAGAATTTTATTAGAATTCTGTGAAATCATAGCCAGTAAAGTCATTAAAAGGAATAAAGATATTTAAAAACTATGCTTTTCCAAATATGCATGTTTCTTAACTAGAAAAGATACTTGGATGAAAGCATAAAAAAGTAGGCCAATTAATGAAACAATAAATATATTAGAATTAGTAAATTAACGGAATTGTCACTGTGTAATTTAGAGTAACTATTTTTCAAAATTAAAGAATAAATACAAACAAAAAGTAATAAAACGAATAAAGTCCTAAAAAGGTCCCTGACCATGTCAGGGGGACACAAGCAGAGCAGGAGTGGTTTTTAGTCGGTTCGAGTCCGACACTACCTCGACTGTCTCACATCCTGTGAGATAGTCGAGGTGTCCGTGGGGATTTCCCACTCCTGCCAAAACAAAAAAAAAAAAAAAAAAAAAAAAAAAAAAAAAAAAAAAACCTAACCTAACCTAACCTAACCTAACCTAACCTAACCTAACCTAACCTAACCTAACCTAACCTAACAAAAAAATTTTTTGTTTCAAAAACTGGTTTTTTGACCAAAAGTCCAAAATTTTGTTCGGCACCCACCTTGTTTTATTTCGTAGATCGCTAGCCCGCGCGGAGACGCGTCTCTGGACCCCTCGCACGTGCGTCTAGCTCAAATAAAACATAAGCATTTTTAAAAAACAGTTTATTCTATTGTTCTCTGTATGTGTGTGTAAGCACCAAAATCTAGGTGAGGGAGTAAGTTTAAAACAGAAAAGTCGATAACTTCTCTTCCAGACGTGCGATTTTGAAGCTGTTTTCAGCATTTTTAGACCTAACTAGGCCTCCGCCTACGTTCTGACCATATTGCACGCGCCCGAAATTTCTCCCTACCCCCTTTTCAAAATTTCCCAAAATTTAATTGTTTTTCCAAATTTTCCATCAAAAATAACATTAGATTATAGTTTCAATAGTACTCACCCTTCTTCCCTGAATTCTGGTCCGCGATCCGTGAGCCGGTCTCTGGGTTAGGGGTTGAAAACTTACAATTTTTGACTCAAAAACTGGTTTTTTGACCAAAAGTCTAGATTTTTATTTGGCACCTAATTCGTTTTATTTCACAGATCGCTAGCCCGCGCGGAGACGCGTCTCTGGACACCACCCCCGTGCGTCTAGCTCAAATAAAATTTTGCCCACCCACCCACCCTGTGGTCTATAGAAGAGGGTAGACTCTGAATTTTCGGCAAAAATAAATATTCGTTTTTCGGTCTTCTAGCTCCTGTAAGGCGTGTTAAAATTGTTGTGGCAGTAATCATACTTACAGGAAAAATTTTGACAACCTATTTACTGCAACTTTTACATTTCGACTAAGTTCCAGCTTGGGACTTATTTTATTTTATTTATTATATTCATTTATTATATTTACTATCTTTTACTGACTGGATCCCCCCTTTACAGGGATTCAGTTTTGTACGTGTCGTCCCCCGACATTTTAGTTTTTTCAGCAATGCTCGGCATCAGGTCTCCGGTGATTAAGGCGAAGGCTGATAAGGAGAGTTTGGACGTGGAGGGGGCATTCCCAGTGCAGGCAGGCCCTTCAGTGCGGCGCAGCATTGGTGAGTGGGAGGCGGAGAAACACAAATCCGGGCAACCCCGCAAAACCCCAACACCAACAAAAACTATACCCGCCCCCACTCCTCCAAAGAAAACACTCGTGCCCACTCCCCCCAAGCTCAAATCCAAAACTACAGCCACGCAGCCGGCAAAGCAGACCGAGAGGGCGCTGGAAAGCTCGCCTCGAGAAGTGCCACCCGTGAAGTACCTCAATAGAACCACGGAGGCCAAGGCGTGTCTCTCCAGTGCCAAAATTCAACTAGACAGCTCTCGGAACTTGAAAAAAGAGATTAAGGACGCCTTTACAAAAGCGGTCGAACGCCTGTACCAGCTTGTCAAAGAAGGGGAAAAAGACAAGGGCAAAACACCTGGAGAGGCGGTCGAACCCGAGAAGACCCCCAGGGACCTGACGCCGGCCTCGGGCGCTGCGACGGAGCTCATGAAGCAACTTACGGAGAACCTCCAGCAGCACAAAAAGGCGCTGGAGGAATGCCAGTTGCACACACGGGCTCTGTCGGAGCAGCTACAACAGCCTCCTCGCTTTGTCGCAGGCCAGGGACCCTCTTTCGCCGAGATGGCCGCCGTCCCAAAGCAGCACTTCCAAAAGCCCCTTCACTCGGTGGTCGTGTCATCGGTCGATGACAAGGACACCGGGGAAGAGGTTATTGAGAAGCTAAGGACGGCAGTAGATGCCAGGAACGAGGGCACCAGGGTGGAGAGGCTGCGGAAAGCGAGAGACCAGAAGGTGGTGGTCGGCTTCGGGACCAGGGAGGAGCTGACTCGTGTGACGGAGAGGATAAAGAAGGCCGGAAACCTCGTGGTGGAAGAGGTCAAAAACAAAGATCCCCTCATAATATTAAAGGACGTCCTCTCCTGTCACACTGATGTGGAGGTCACCGAGGCGATAAAGGTGCAGAACACCCACCTGATCGGGGACTTGCCTGCGGGTGATGTGAGGATGGCGGTGAAGTACCGTCGCAGAACGAGGAATCCCCACATGTCTCACGTCATCTTGCAGGTGTCCCCTTCAGTGTGGCAGAGGCTGACGAACGCGGGTCGAGTGCACATCGACTTGCAGCGGGTGCGTGCGCTGGACCAGTCGCCACTGATCCAGTGCACCCGCTGCTTGCGCTTTGGCCACGGCCGCAAACTGTGCACGGAACCCGCTGACCTCTGCACACACTGTGGGGACCTCCATTTGCGAGTCGACTGCCCCTCACGGCTGGCTGCGGAACCGCCGAAGTGTGCGAACTGCGTGGCCGCTAAACAGGGGAAGACCGAGCACAACGCCTTCGACAGCGAGTGCCCAGTGCGTGTGAAGTGGGACGCATTGGCGCGGCTGTCGGTGGCGTACTGCTAAGGGCCCGCCGGCGGCAGCAGCAAGCAGGGGATCATCCAGGGGTTCCCGAACAAACACGAGTGCCCGTAACAGTTACCAGGCAATCCAAGCGAATCTGCAGAGGAAGAATTTAGCAACCCAAGAGCTCATGATTGTGGCTAGTGAGCGGAGGGTTGCGTTCGCACTGCTCCAGGAGCCGTATGTGGGTGGGGTAAAGAGGATGCGAGACTACCGGGGAGCGAGAGTGTACCAGTGCGCTGAACAAGGAGGTGGAACTGTGAAGGCGGCAATAGTCGTCTTCGATCACGACCTAGACGTGACACAGTGTCCGAAACTCACCACCAACAACATCGTGGTGGTGAGGATCCGTACCAGCGCCTGGGAAATCGCAGTAGTCTCCTTCTACTTTGAACCAGACCAGCCCATACAGCCATACCTGGAGCAACTCTTGCAGATTCGCGAGGAAATAGGCCCCACGAGGATGATAATTGGCGGCGACGCCAACGCCAAGAGCACCTGGTGGGGTAGCCTGGTGACCGACACCAAAGGGGAGGACATGTCGGGAACCCTGGAAGAAATGTGCCTGCAGGTACTCAACGTCGGCAACACACCGACCTTCGACACCGTCAGAGGTAACACCTTGTACAGCAGCTTCGTTGACGTAACAGCTTGCTCAACGGACCTGCTGGACTTGGTGGAGGACTGGCGGGTAGAGGAAGGCCTCACGAGCTCGGACCACAACGGTATATGTTTCAAAATTAATTTAAAAAAGTCTAAAGGAACAAATATCAACAGGACCACAAGAATCTACAACACGAAGAAAGCGAATTGGAGCCAATTTCATGAGAAATTGGCCCAATTAAAAGCTGAAGCAAACTTAAATTTAACAGAAATTAGCAAAATTAATAATAAAGAAGATTTAGAAAAAACCGTTAACACATACATACTCAAAATTACAGATTCTTGTGAACAAACATTGGTCAAAATTAAAAACAATACCCAACTTACTATACCGTGGTGGTCCAAAGAGCTCGCTGAGTTGATGTCGGAGGTCAATACTCGGAGACGCCGCATTCGGTGCGCTGCACCAGTCCGGCGGCAGAAAGTCGTCGATGAGTACCTGCAAGCAAAGAATAAATACGAGTCCCTGGCCAAAAGTGCGCAGACCGAGGGCTGGAAGGGGTTCTGCGGGAAGCAGGACAGAGAAGGGATGTGGGAGGGCATTTATCGGGTCATAGGACGGACCGCCAAGAGACAGGAGGACTTGCCGTTGGTGAAGGACGGAGTGCCGCTGAGTGCACAGGAGTCGGCTCTGCTGCTGGCCGAGACCTTCTACCCCGAAGACCTAGAGGAGGGGGAAAACGCTGACCACCGTCGGACACGTGAAGCGGCCAGTCGTGCAAACGAGTGGGCGCATGATGAACACCATGACCCACCGTTTGCGCCTCTGGAGCTGAAAACCGCGGTGGAAAATTTTAACCCCAAGAAGGCACCCGGGGCAGACGGTCTCACAGCCGACATCTGTGCCCAGGCTATTTCCCGGGACCCAGGGACGTTCCTTGCACTGGCCAATAAGTGCCTGGAGCACGGACATTTCCCTGGGGCCTGGAAAGTGGCAACGGTGGTAGTCCTCCGCAAGCCCGGCAAGGAATCCTACACCACCCCTAAGTCCTACAGGCCGATTGGCCTCCTGCCAGTCTTAGGCAAAATCTTAGAGAAGATGCTAGTAGCAAGGCTGAAGTGGCACCTGATCCCGCGGCTCAGTACTCGCCAGTTTGGTTTTATGCCACAGAGGAGCACCGAGGACTCCCTCTACACCATGATACAACACATCAAAGGCAAGCTCAGTGAAAAGAAGCTGATCACTGTTGTATCGTTGGATATAGAGGGAGCCTTCGATAGCGCATGGTGGCCGGCTATCAGAACCAGACTGGCTGAGGAAAAGTGCCCGGTGAACATTAGACGCATGCTGGATAGCTACTTGACTGGCAGGAGTGTCCGAGTGAGGTACGCGGGCGCGGAGTGCCTAAGGCAGACAAATAAGGGGTGTGTGCAAGGGTCTATTGGCGGTCCGATCTTGTGGAATTTGATACTTGACCCGTTGCTGAAAGGGCTGGAGGATCGGGGAGACTACTGCCAGGCTTTCGCCGATGACGTGGTTATGATCTTCGACGGTGACACAGCATTGGAAGTCCAACGACAGGCCAATGCCGCCCTCGAGTATGTTCGGGGGTGGGGCATTCGTAACAAGCTTAAATTTGCACCACACAAAACTAGTGCAATGGTGGTTACTAGAAAGCTAAAGTACGATGTCCCGCTCCTGAGCATGGGCGGGGTAGACATTGGCATGTCGAAGGAAATTAAGATACTGGGGCTCACCGTCGACCACCAGCTCACTTTTAACACCCACGTAGCCAATGTGTGCAGAAAAGCTGTGAATATTTACAAACAGCTGGCACGTGCGGCCAAAGTGAGCTGGGGCCTTCATCCGGAGATCATCCGCGTCATCTACACGGCAGCGGTCGAACCGGTAATCCTTTACGCTGCAAGCGCCTGGGCGCCTGCCGCCAATAAAGTAGGTGTCATAAAACAACTTGCCGTGGTCCAGAGGGGATTTGCACAGAAGCTGTGCAGAGCCTACCGCACGGTCTCCCTGAACTCGGCACTGGTGCTGGCGGGGATACTCCCACTTGACCTGCGTGTGCGAGAAGTGGCTGCGCTATACGAGGCCAAGAGGGGGGTGTCCCGGCCCGTGCCTGGGGTTGGGGAGGTTGAGCGGATGGCTCCAGCAGCAGAGGCTCCACACCCCGCGGACCAAGTTAATTTGGAGTTCGGTAGCCTGTGTGACTGTTCCTAAATTACCCTAGGCTGATAAAATTTTCGTTTTTTCCTAAATCATATTAATATTAGTATATAATATAACATATTATTGTTGTCGGTAGCGTGTCGCGCCCCGCCGTCCGCACGACACCGTAAAGCTCGGCCGTGACTGGTCGCTTTTCCGCCGACAAAGAGAACTGAATTCCTTAACATGAAGAAGTCCAATGCCTCGTATCATAATTAGAACAAGGAAAGGATTGAAAGATATAGTAAATTAGATTAGGGAATTCATAGTTTATGAAATATATTGAAAGTGGTTTCAGAAGGGTAAAACAAAACTGGGAGATGCAATGTATTATCATATGCCAACCAATAGTTCTTGTTAATAACCCTTACGCTAGCGTAATAGGTAATTGGTCAGTCGTGACTCACACTATTCTTCACATCTACACCTGGAGCACCCAGAGCAACACCTCCATAAGTGACGTAGGCGGCTTTTCAGCGGCAAAGCGTCGACATCATGCTCCTAGTGAGCATTGTCCCTAGCAGCTCTTTCGAACTGGTGAACGTGACAAGGCGGCTTTTCAGCGGCCGAACGTC
The DNA here is from genome assembly GCA_905220335.1 of Noctua pronuba. Taxonomy (NCBI): domain Eukaryota; kingdom Metazoa; phylum Arthropoda; class Insecta; order Lepidoptera; family Noctuidae; genus Noctua; species Noctua pronuba. Next base: position 20,534,401 of record LR999892.1, on the reverse strand, counting down.
AATCATCATGCTAGCTAGTAGACATGGTCCCTAACAGTCCATAGACTGGTTATATAATAGTTGTGGTATCAAACCATTCCAATCCCACCCCATGGATCATGTGCTCTCTTTGTACAACTAGCGTATCTGCAAGGCTCGTGTTCGTGTCAGCCTGACCGAATCATTTATCAGAGATAAAGAACATTTTATTCTAAAATCACTATATGGTTGGTCATAATAGGGTTGAGAATCAAAACTCAAAAGGCAAATTGGCTGAACTGTTGGTTAGAGCTAAAGAATACATAATTCAAGAATTAACCGATTATAGAGTTAATATCATTACTCAAGAACCATTTTGCAATAGAGTTGGAGATACACTCTATTGTAACCCTATAGACAGCCCCAAAAGCGCCCGCCCTTCACCACTTCCTAGTGTTGGAGCTGAGGAGAAGAAGTGGCGCAACAAACTCCCCAGCAACACGTTTCTGTCTGTGTAGTTTTAAGAACTTCAATTACAACATCAGCCTAGGATAATTATTGTAATAAAGGACTCACCCAGTGGCTCACCAACAAACACACACACACACACACACTAGATTCGTCTAATCAGGGCTTGTAACCCAACTATATTTAACTTATTCAATAATTATCGCACTCTTACGATAACCCACTTGGACATAGGCTCTCGGTTATCACAACGTCTCCTAACTTAACTAAAATAGCTTATATCGCCCGGACCCTATAGCGGTGTAAGACCGACTTCCTGACTTAGCTCGACTCGCCCCTCGTGTCGACTCCTTCGCGATCCTCAACCAACTGCCCTGAGTTCCCTTCAAGCATTTTCGGATGCAAGGTGAAGTTAATATTGGGAATTGACAGTTAAGACATATACAAGAATAATATCAAATCTTATAAAACAAAGCTACAATAAGTGATTAAGCTAATAAGACAAGAGGACGCAAAGATATGTTGAAATGTTTGGTAAAGGAAACGTTACGCTTGCGCTTAAGAACATCATTATTTACAGTTACGTTAATCTCATGATTCAAATGTACTACGAACCCATATCTATGGCATGTAACCGGTTACAATAACTGCCTCAGTACGTGACTGTTAGACCTAAGCGCATAGGTCCACTAAGAACACTGCTACGAATTCTAACAGATCACGCTCCCTAAGCATCTTTTCACATGTCTTTCTCAATCCTAAGACAGAGTACTGAGAAGTCCTGCTGTCATTGAGGAAGGCACGTTTTAGTTGTTCTTCCTACACACGCGTTCATGTTAGTAGCCCTTACGGCAATCTACACCTTGACTATGATAACACACAACTTGCACAAGCGCACCGTAGACTCAGTCTGTAGCAGAACATATTGCGTTTGTTATTGGTGGACGCCGAAGTGGTAATATATCGTCACTTCACATTTCCTTAATCTTCCCCATGTCGTGGATGCGTGTCTCGCTAAATAGTGTCGATTCAGTAATAGGCCTACCAGCGGCCGGGTTTGTAGTTTGGTTTTATCGAGACACACAGCCGGGTGTTTGACTTTCAGTCCCTAGCGTTCCTTAGAACGGAGTTATCAATGTGGTTTGAGATATTTCGTGGTGCCTACCCCACTCCCGAAATGTGCGCCAACAATCCCCACGCAATGTTTCTGAGCTGGACCTTTATAGGAAGCAATATTCATCAGCAACGTTTGGTTGAATTATAGTACGAGTACAAATCGGCATTATAGCCTGACTATCAATATAGTTCATTCTAATTGAAGTGCGAATATCACGGTTCTGCCTTCCTTTTGTGATGAGTCAGATTCAAGTCAACATTCGTCAATAGTCGGGTGTGTTGGTGTACAGTGTACATGTCGTATGCATGAAATGTGTGTACAGTGTGCGAAGGCGTTCGCCGTCTCCCTATAACCAAACGCAGATGACAAATATGCGCCAAGGTTCGGATTAGGAGGTGGACACATAACACATGAGATAATAGATAGTACATTGTGATGATGAAGCGGCTGTTCCGTCTTGCTGAAATAAATTATTATTAGCTCCTCTGCGTTGCCCGCCCAACTGCTACTTAAGCTAGGAGTTAATTACAGGTATATAGTAAACACTTACCACGTGTTCGTTGTTCATTGAAGAGGATTAGTCTCCAGCTAACTTACAGAGTACTGCACACATTACCAGTTTCGTCTCGCCACAGCCTCGCCTTCCGGATCTCGTCACTCACTTTAACTAGACTTATTACTACTACTTATATTTAACTTATAAAATACTAATCGCTATCTTGCGACAGTCCTCTGGGACATGACGATCTTGGTACCAAGATTACGCTAACCTCACGAACCGAACCTAGGACGTCCTAGCACTTTTAACCGATTTAGACCGACTCCTCGACTTAGGTCGACTAGCCTCCACGTGTGGACTCTCCCGCGATTTCAAACCAACTGCCCCGACTTAGCTCGACTCGTCTCCACGTGTCGACCCTTTCGCGATCTTCAACCAACTCCCTGAGTTCCCTCCAAGCTTTCTCCTGCCAACCGTCTTTCTCAATACATCCCGCATGGGTCCCATACTTTTTTACAGAATTGGTTTATTGCCCTTTTTTTTGTGCAAACGTCTCAATTGTCTTAAGGGCCCTTCGAGCAGGCAAAGTTTTAAGTAAATTGCAAACACATGTTGCAGTATTCAGAATTGCGTTTAGAAATCAGATACTTTTATCTTTTGTTTAGAATCTGTTGAATTATTACTTTTGACCTGTGAGACCCTTATTCTTTATGCGTTTCCAAAAGATGCTCTATTGTTTCTACAATTCAAAGGAATAAAGGACGCTCCATCGTTTATTACGGGAACTTGTCAAGCAATAAAGTAGAGGTTAAATGTTTTGCACGTGTCCGATACCGTGTGATGAATTTGAAATAAGAATCAAGGCTAAGATATTTGCTTAATAATTAGGAGTACGTGACAGACAGTCACATTCCCCCCTCTGAAAATCAGACGCGTGACGCAGTACAGCGGATGAGCTTTCACAATAGGATAAACTGCGCCGTTTCATGACAGTACCAAAGAATACATTAAGTACACCCGTCTGCTATGTTCGCCTAATCAGAATATTATAATTGTTCCAACTGGAACAGCAATCTATTAAGATGCATCGCCTGCTATAATTTTGCTTAGTTTCGCAGAAGTATCGTTTAATCGATACATCATCCTTGTATTTGAAATTATTCTCCCTCAAGAACTTTTGTCATTTACCACGGTTCAGGTAATTGCAGAAGACCTGTGCATGCTTATAATTTAGTTTTACATACCAGAGTCTCTCATAAGAGTATTAGTGCTATCGAGCGACGCTACCTACGGTGCTCCCTCGTTCTAAACTCAGCCTACCGCGGCTGCTGCTGGACAGAGGCCTTCCCCAATGCACCTCAACGCTGAGTCAGCTTAGTCAGCTGCTCGTAGTCGTATCCAGGAGTAGCTGAAATAGTCCGCACATAGACATATTAGACTTTATTCCATTTAGTCGCCCCCCTCAGATTATAAGAGGAAAGAGCAGTTCTGAAATCCAACTAGAGTTGGAAGGTTGTATTAGAAAATGAATGTTATGTAATTTGAAATAACGATCATTTGCAAGAATAGGAGCCTATCTAAAATTAAAATTACAACACATTTTGTGCACCTTCATTGAGTAAATAAGAATCTAGACTTTGACACAAACTTTGAAATGTAAATACCATAGATTATTTAAACAATTATTAGCTTATTAGGACACAGTGTTGTACTCTCCTGACTTGGATCTTGAAATATTGGCAAGAATATTATCTGGTAGACTCCAATATTGGAACTGATGTAGCTCAAAACAATATAATTATATTGTTAAGATAACGACGTCATATCGCGCGATAACGGGTAACTATTACGTTTAATAAAAGTAAAACTTAGCTTCGTAACTGGAGCCACGCTACGGCTGCCGTTGAAGTCAGCCGATGTCAGCTGAATTTGGTGAAACTTTGACCCGACCGCAACTCACAACCGAAAGGTTTAGACAAAGCGTAGTGACAGCCAAACGAAGATTTGAAATATCCTGGAATTCGAAATAAGTCCACACGAGTATTTGTCCAATTATATGACACAGAATTGGAAAGTTTTAGGTTAACTTTCTATGCTAATATTTTAATTAATCTCTAAGTCCATTGATTGCCTTTTTGTAAAATCCATGCTTCTTGGCATCTAAGTAGTAATAATATAAAGTTTACCCCCAGTTGGGGCGTGTCTTATAACTACTTTCACTCATCCCCCAGTCATAATCGTACCAATACAAATCATTCAATTGCAAACATGTATCAAAATCTGTAAGAGTACTAATGGACACTAAACCATCATCAACAGGGAATCGAACCCATAATTAAAGTCGCACTAGAATAAAAGCAACAACCTCTTGGGCTGTTACCCACTTAAAAAAAGGTATATAAATATAGTATACGGGAATCGAACCCACTTTTACTAACATCGGAACCAACACCATTTCTAAACCAACAAAAACGCGGGAATTGAACCCACAACCCGTGACACAGGAATCTAATTACTTATCAACTATTGCTTCAGTTGGGAATCGAACCCAAAATCCATGACAATGGAGTGCAAGTATATCAACTGATAATCATGCGGGAATTGAACCCACTACCAGTGGTTGAAGAATTCAAATACCTCAATCAATTAAAAATATGTTATTTTAACCGTTGTAACTCTAGCCGTCTCTTACATTTTCTAGAACCATAAAAATACGTTGTGTTTTATTGTAGTAACCCATAAATTGTTCTTTCTCGTTGCACTGAAGTGAATCAGTACATTTAATGACGAGAATCCTGGTCACGGCACCACATGTGACTGTTCCTAAATTACCCTAGGCTGATAAAATTTTCGTTTTTTCCTAAATCATATTAATATTAGTATATAATATAACATATTATTGTTGTCGGTAGCGTGTCGCGCCCCGCCGTCCGCACGACACCGTAAAGCTCGGCCGTGACTGGTCGCTTTTCCGCCGACAAAGAGAACTGAATTCCTTAACATGAAGAAGTCCAATGCCTCGTATCATAATTAGAACAAGGAAAGGATTGAAAGATATAGTAAATTAGATTAGGGAATTCATAGTTTATGAAATATATTGAAAGTGGTTTCAGAAGGGTAAAACAAAACTGGGAGATGCAATGTATTATCATATGCCAACCAATAGTTCTTGTTAATAACCCTTACGCTAGCGTAATAGGTAATTGGTCAGTCGTGACTCACACTATTCTTCACATCTACACCTGGAGCACCCAGAGCAACACCTCCATAAGTGACGTAGGCGGCTTTTCAGCGGCAAAGCGTCGACATCATGCTCCTAGTGAGCATTGTCCCTAGCAGCTCTTTCGAACTGGTGAACGTGACAAGGCGGCTTTTCAGCGGCCGAACGTCAATCATCATGCTAGCTAGTAGACATGGTCCCTAACAGTCCATAGACTGGTTATATAATAGTTGTGGTATCAAACCATTCCAATCCCACCCCATGGATCATGTGCTCTCTTTGTACAACTAGCGTATCTGCAAGGCTCGTGTTCGTGTCAGCCTGACCGAATCATTTATCAGAGATAAAGAACATTTTATTCTAAAATCACTATATGGTTGGTCATAATAGGGTTGAGAATCAAAACTCAAAAGGCAAATTGGCTGAACTGTTGGTTAGAGCTAAAGAATACATAATTCAAGAATTAACCGATTATAGAGTTAATATCATTACTCAAGAACCATTTTGCAATAGAGTTGGAGATACACTCTATTGTAACCCTATAGACAGCCCCAAAAGCGCCCGCCCTTCACCACTTCCTAGTGTTGGAGCTGAGGAGAAGAAGTGGCGCAACAAACTCCCCAGCAACACGTTTCTGTCTGTGTAGTTTTAAGAACTTCAATTACAACATCAGCCTAGGATAATTATTGTAATAAAGGACTCACCCAGTGGCTCACCAACAAACACACACACACACACACACTAGATTCGTCTAATCAGGGCTTGTAACCCAACTATATTTAACTTATTCAATAATTATCGCACTCTTACGATAACCCACTTGGACATAGGCTCTCGGTTATCACAACGTCTCCTAACTTAACTAAAATAGCTTATATCGCCCGGACCCTATAGCGGTGTAAGACCGACTTCCTGACTTAGCTCGACTCGCCCCTCGTGTCGACTCCTTCGCGATCCTCAACCAACTGCCCTGAGTTCCCTTCAAGCATTTTCGGATGCAAGGTGAAGTTAATATTGGGAATTGACAGTTAAGACATATACAAGAATAATATCAAATCTTATAAAACAAAGCTACAATAAGTGATTAAGCTAATAAGACAAGAGGACGCAAAGATATGTTGAAATGTTTGGTAAAGGAAACGTTACGCTTGCGCTTAAGAACATCATTATTTACAGTTACGTTAATCTCATGATTCAAATGTACTACGAACCCATATCTATGGCATGTAACCGGTTACAATAACTGCCTCAGTACGTGACTGTTAGACCTAAGCGCATAGGTCCACTAAGAACACTGCTACGAATTCTAACAGATCACGCTCCCTAAGCATCTTTTCACATGTCTTTCTCAATCCTAAGACAGAGTACTGAGAAGTCCTGCTGTCATTGAGGAAGGCACGTTTTAGTTGTTCTTCCTACACACGCGTTCATGTTAGTAGCCCTTACGGCAATCTACACCTTGACTATGATAACACACAACTTGCACAAGCGCACCGTAGACTCAGTCTGTAGCAGAACATATTGCGTTTGTTATTGGTGGACGCCGAAGTGGTAATATATCGTCACTTCACATTTCCTTAATCTTCCCCATGTCGTGGATGCGTGTCTCGCTAAATAGTGTCGATTCAGTAATAGGCCTACCAGCGGCCGGGTTTGTAGTTTGGTTTTATCGAGACACACAGCCGGGTGTTTGACTTTCAGTCCCTAGCGTTCCTTAGAACGGAGTTATCAATGTGGTTTGAGATATTTCGTGGTGCCTACCCCACTCCCGAAATGTGCGCCAACAATCCCCACGCAATGTTTCTGAGCTGGACCTTTATAGGAAGCAATATTCATCAGCAACGTTTGGTTGAATTATAGTACGAGTACAAATCGGCATTATAGCCTGACTATCAATATAGTTCATTCTAATTGAAGTGCGAATATCACGGTTCTGCCTTCCTTTTGTGATGAGTCAGATTCAAGTCAACATTCGTCAATAGTCGGGTGTGTTGGTGTACAGTGTACATGTCGTATGCATGAAATGTGTGTACAGTGTGCGAAGGCGTTCGCCGTCTCCCTATAACCAAACGCAGATGACAAATATGCGCCAAGGTTCGGATTAGGAGGTGGACACATAACACATGAGATAATAGATAGTACATTGTGATGATGAAGCGGCTGTTCCGTCTTGCTGAAATAAATTATTATTAGCTCCTCTGCGTTGCCCGCCCAACTGCTACTTAAGCTAGGAGTTAATTACAGGTATATAGTAAACACTTACCACGTGTTCGTTGTTCATTGAAGAGGATTAGTCTCCAGCTAACTTACAGAGTACTGCACACATTACCAGTTTCGTCTCGCCACAGCCTCGCCTTCCGGATCTCGTCACTCACTTTAACTAGACTTATTACTACTACTTATATTTAACTTATAAAATACTAATCGCTATCTTGCGACAGTCCTCTGGGACATGACGATCTTGGTACCAAGATTACGCTAACCTCACGAACCGAACCTAGGACGTCCTAGCACTTTTAACCGATTTAGACCGACTCCTCGACTTAGGTCGACTAGCCTCCACGTGTGGACTCTCCCGCGATTTCAAACCAACTGCCCCGACTTAGCTCGACTCGTCTCCACGTGTCGACCCTTTCGCGATCTTCAACCAACTCCCTGAGTTCCCTCCAAGCTTTCTCCTGCCAACCGTCTTTCTCAATACATCCCGCATGGGTCCCATACTTTTTTACAGAATTGGTTTATTGCCCTTTTTTTTGTGCAAACGTCTCAATTGTCTTAAGGGCCCTTCGAGCAGGCAAAGTTTTAAGTAAATTGCAAACACATGTTGCAGTATTCAGAATTGCGTTTAGAAATCAGATACTTTTATCTTTTGTTTAGAATCTGTTGAATTATTACTTTTGACCTGTGAGACCCTTATTCTTTATGCGTTTCCAAAAGATGCTCTATTGTTTCTACAATTCAAAGGAATAAAGGACGCTCCATCGTTTATTACGGGAACTTGTCAAGCAATAAAGTAGAGGTTAAATGTTTTGCACGTGTCCGATACCGTGTGATGAATTTGAAATAAGAATCAAGGCTAAGATATTTGCTTAATAATTAGGAGTACGTGACAGACAGTCACACCTGGTAGACGAGGAACAACATAACAACCACAGCAATTTCGCTGTGCGAATATACACAGACGGCAGCAAGATTGAGGGCAGAGTCGGAGCGGCACTATCTTTGTATACTAGTGCCACCGAAACTAGGGCCCTCAAACTTGCGCTGCCGTCTTACTGCACCGTCTACCAGGCGGAGCTCCTGGCCCTACAGAGGGCGGCAGGCGAGGCGCTCAAGCGCAGTGAGTCGACGTTCGGCATCTTCAGCGACTCCAAGGCGGCCCTTCAGTCGGTCGTAAACGTTGGCTCCCCCCATCCCTTGGCTGTGGAAACTAGGGACACCATCCGACGCTGTAAGCTCCAGAACAAGAGTGTCTCCTTGTTCTGGATAAAGGCCCACGCGGGATTGGATGGAAATGAGCGAGCCGACCAACTTGCGAAGGAAGCTGCCTTGAAGTTGAAGAAGAAGCCGGACTACGACCTGTGCCCGGTCTCATTCGTCAAGCGGCAGATCCGTATGGAGTCGCTTGACGAATGGAACCACAGGTATCGGCAAGGAGAAACAGCGAGTGTCACTAAAATGTTCCTCCCAGATGCGATCGACGCCTACAGGATTGTAAGGAAAACGAAACCAGCCGGAGTTATAACTCAGATCCTGACAGGGCACGGTGGGTTCTCTGAATACTTGCACCGCTTTAAGTGTAAGGAGAACCCAGCGTGCATCTGCGAACCTAACAAAGTGGAGTCGATCGCACACATCTTAGCGGAATGCCCAGTCTTCGAAACAGATCGATACGATGCCGAACAAAAATTAGAGATAACTATTAGTAAGCAAAGCATACACAAGATAATGTCGGAAACAAAAACTAGAAAAATTCTATTAGAATACTGTTTAAAAGTCGCAACGAAAGTAATAGAGCGGAATAAAGACATTTAAATTCACTATGCTTTTCCAAATATGGATGTTTCTATTTAGAAAAGATATTTAGATGAAAGCATAGATTAGAAAAACTTATCACATAAATAAAACAACATTTTTTTTTTTTTGAATTAATAAAATTAAAAATAGTAAAATTAAATTAATTAAAGACAACCTTTTCAAATTAACAGAGTCACAAATAAAAATATCAGAAAGGAATAAAAGTGTAAAACAGGTCTCTGACTATGTCAGGGGGACACGAGCAGAGCAGGAGTGGTTTTTAGTCGGTTCGAGTCCGACACTACCTCGACTGTCTCACAGCCTGTGAGATAGTCGAGGTGTCCGTGGGGATTTCCCACTCCTGCCGAAAAAAAAAAAAAAAAAAAAAAAAAAACCTAACCTAACCTAACCTAACCGATCGATATCTTTGCCTCCAGACGTGCTTATTTGAAGCTGTTTTCAGCTATTTTAGACAAAACTAGGCCTCCGCCTACGTCCTGACCATATCGCACTGACCTGCACGCGCGTACTAAAAACTTCCCTACTCACCCCTAGGAATTTTCAAATTTTTCAGATAAAATCATCAAAATTTAGTGTTTTTCCAAATTTCTTTTCAAAAGTATCATTAGATTATAGTAGCAATAGCACTCATCCTTCATTCCTGTGTCCTGGTCCGCGTTCCGTGAGCCGGTTTGCAGGTTGGGGGTTGAAAACTAAAATTTTTTGTTTCAAAAACTGGTTTTTTGACCAAAAGTCCAAAATTTTGTTCGGCACCCACCTTGTTTTATTTCCTAGATCGCTAGTCCGCGCGGAGACGCGTCTCTGGACCCCTCGCACGTGCGTCTAGCTCAAATAAAATTTGCCCACCCACCCTCCCTCTTGTGTATAGGAAGGTAGACGTGGGGTTTTTGGCAAAAACCATATAATTGATTTTATCTCCTTTTTGCTTCCCTAGGGGTTATTGAAGGGTTTAATAGGGAAAGCTCGCTTTTAACCACATTTGACCGAGTCTTTACGACTCTTAGGACGATTTATATTTAGTTTTATTACTAATTATTAAATACTTTCTGTTTCTCCCCTTTACAGGGAAACAGAAGTATCCAGTGTCCCCACAATAATTTCTGACCTGAGTTCGTACTCCCTCTTTACAGGAGTCCGTTCTAACCCGCTCAATATGTATCGCACCCCGTCCAGCGCCGTGAGGTCGCAAGTCTCTAGTGGCTCGCCACGATCGGCGGAGAAGGTGGGGTCTTCGCCTGCTGATGCGAGGAGGAGAATCTCCTTCGGAGAAGACACTCCTTCCGCCTCACAGGGGGGCTCTGCCAATCCGGGGACGTGCCGAGCCGCTACGAATGCCCCCAGACAGCTCAAGAAGCCTGAGGCCGGGTACCCCAGTCGCACTGCGGAGGCGAGAGCTTGCCTGCATAAGGCTAAGCTTAATTTAGGCAACTCTCGAAACCTTAGGACCGACATCAAGGCTGCGGTGCTCGAGGCCATAAACAGGCTTTTTGAGCTAGTCAAGGAATCGGAGCGCGACAAGGCCCCTGCCGCACCGGAACCCGTACCAGCACCCGTTCCCACTGCTGACTGCTGTCCCCAGTCCATCTCCGACAGTCTCGCTAGCCAGACTGAGCTCATCTCCACCTTAAAGGAGCACATCTCAATAGTCAAGGAGAACACCGAGAAGGTGGAAAAGCTCCGAGACAGTCTGGCTGAATGGGAAAACGTTGAGGAGAAGACATACGCCAGTGCAGTGGCTGCGAGTAAGCGTCACACCGGGGGACAGACCCTGGAGCGAGCAACGCTGCACTCGGTGGTCATCTCTTCAACGCAAGAAATGGACACGGGGGACGAGATTCTGGAGCGGGTCAGAAAGGCAGTGGATGCTAAGGAGGGCTGGGTGCGTGTCGAAAGAGTCAGAAAAGCCAAGGATCAGAAGATCATAGTGGGGTGCGCAACAAAGGAGGAGAGGCTTAAAATAAAAACAAGACTGGAAGCGGCCGGAGAGAACCTCGTTGTCGAGGACGTGAAGAATCGAGACCCGCTTCTGATTCTTAGGGACGTGCTGCTGATGCACAGTGACGAGGAAGTATTGAGGGCCCTTAAGAATCAGAATCGGGAGATATTTCACGGCCTCGACGACGAGGAGCAAAGGATTGCAATAAAGTATAGAAGGAAAACTAGAAACCCGCATGCAAATCACGTTGTGCTTGGTGTGTCCCCTACCGTCTGGAGGAGGGCGATTGAAGGGGGAAAACTCCGCATCGATCTCCAGCGAGTTCGTGTCGAGGACCAGACACCTCTGGTGCAGTGCACCCGCTGTTTGGCATACGGGCACGGGAAACGCCTGTGCACCGAGCCGGCCGATCTGTGTAGCCACTGCGGTGGTTCACACCTCAGGGCAGACTGCCCGGATAGACAGATCGGCCAGGCAGCGGCTTGCGTGAACTGCACCAGAGCAAAACTGGGGGCCACCGAGCACAACGCGTTCAGCAGCGAATGCCCCGTGCGAAGGAAGTGGGACGCATTCGCAAGAGCTTCGATAGCATATTGCTAAAGTTGGCGATGCGACCACTTCCAGGCACGGCACCCAAAGAAATTCGGCCCAAACGAAAACTAGGCAGGTTGAGGAAATCACTAGCGTTGGCAATTTGCAGAAGAGTAACCTGAGTCTGTTTCATGAGAAACTGGCTCAGGTTATGTTGGAACGGGTGCCAGACCTAGTGGGTGCGTCAAATAATCTCGATCCTAGAGCAATTTTCATGGGTTTTTATTTGTTTAATAAAACATGTAGTAAATTAAGAACAGTTGAGAAAAATATTTACAAGTTAGTTTAAAAGTAAATGATATTTAGGTATATATTGAGTATATATTTTTAGATATCAAACAAATAAAAATGGGAAAGATAAGAAAACAAATAAAAACTTAAAATATCAAACAAAATCTAGTTAGTTAAGGTATTTTAGTGTAAGGGCATAAATATAAAGTGTTATTAATAGATATAATATAAGTTAAGTCACAATTTTGAAAGCAAAAGTAAAATAAATAATTGTTAAATAGTTTTTGAAATAATAACAAGATATGTATATATGTATAATTTTATAATATAGCATATAGAAGTAAATTGAAAATAAAGGAAATTCTAAAGGTGTTTAAACACTAGGCAATTGTTGTTGTGATATTTTTGGGTGTTTTGTTTAATAAAACGTAAATTCAAATTGCAAAACATGTGGTCTCTCCGGCCACCTAATAGCGTAGCCAAGCCAAAAAGACAGATGTTAAGGGCTCTGATCCTCATGTCAGAGGGACACTGGCTAGGCAGGAGTGGTTTTTAGCCGGTTCGAGTCCGGCACTACCTCGACTGTCTCACAATTCGTGAGGCAGTCGAGGTGTCCGTGGGGATTTCCCACTCCTGCCCAAACAAAAAAAAAAAAACCTAACCTAACCTTTTTTTTTTTTTTTTTTTTTGGTCTCGATGTGGAAATCCTCATGGATGTCCTCCGCCCTGGGGGAGAGCGGAGGGGTCTGTCAGACTCTTACTGACTAAAACCACACCGGTGTTCCCTCGCACACTTGCGTCGGGGGGCAGCGGGATCTAATGCGACTTCCGCTGCCCCGGAATAGTGCCGGCCCGCTTGACCTGCGGGCCACGTCCCGGGGGGGAGTGAGGTGTAAAACTCCCCCCGCTACGTCTAATAGAGGCGCGCGTGGAACACTACGCGCCGCCGTCTCGGGTCCAGTGTGATGGAGGGCGACGGATGTCCCCGAATCCGCCGCCCCTGGACCTATTTAGGGGGGCCGGAAGAGGGCGTTGTCCGCCCTCTGCCGACGCCCGGTGCGTCTGCTGCGGAATGGGCGAGAGGTCGTTATCTCCCTCTCCCTTTCCGCAGCTTCCTTCTGCGACATGACGGTTTCGCAGAAGGACATCACTGCGTCCCAGGACTCTGCGCTGCCGACCATCGAACGAACGACGGCCGGCAGCGACAGGTCTCCTCCAACCTCTGTTACGAGCGCACGGCGCGGCTCATCCCACGCGCCGCACTCGGCCAGCGTATGCCGCGCCGTGTCCTCCAGACAGTGGACGCAGTGATGACACCGGGCGTCCGGCTCCCTGCTTATGCGACACAGGTACTTCCCGAAGCAGCCGTGCCCCGAGAGCACCTGCGTCGCCCGAAACGACAGGGAGCTTCCTCCCAAGCCAGTCGTCGAGTACTGGCCGGATCGCCTCGATTGTGTCGAGGCCGGCGGTAGGCAGCTCTAGCCTGCCCCGCCATTCCGCCACCATGACCTGTCGGAGCCGAGACCGGTGCAGCGTGATCTGTCGCTGCACCAGCCTCTCGCCCCGATCCTTGGCCTCCTCGCGCCACTGGTGCAGTGTCGCGAGGGCCTTCGCCTCCAGGTCCCACGGCGGGGATCCGGCCAGTACGCAAGCCGCCTCGTAGGAGATCGTGCGATAGCCCCGTATGGCTCTGACGGCCATCGCTCTCTGCGGTCTGCGCAGAACAGCGATAGTGCGGGCCGTCAGGTCTGTTGCCCATATCGGGGCCCCATACAGGGCCATCGATCGCACGATCCCCACGTACAACCGCCTACAGGCGGTGCTCGGGCCCCCCAGATTGGGAAGCAGCGTTGACAGCGCGCCCGCCGCGCCCATCAACTTGGGCACCAGCCGCTGAAAGTGGGGGCCGAAATCCCAACGGCTGTCGAGCACCAATCCAAGGTACTTCATGGTTGACCCGACAGCGATCCGGACCCCCCCGACCACAATATGTGATCCCAACGGTGGCGCCCGTCGGGGGCCATGAAAGGCAATGGCCTCCGACTTGTTGAGGGCCACCTCCAGGCCCAGGCGTCGTATGCGGCTCACCACCTGTGAGACCGCAGCCGTAGCCAGCAACGCTGCCTCCCTGTACGAGCTCCCCCGAGCCGTGACCAGCGTGTCGTCCGCATAGCACGTCAGGTCGACTCCCGGTGGGAGCTCGCACCGCAAAACCCAGTCGTATCCGATGTTCCACAGGGGTGGGCCCAGAACCGAGCCCTGTGGAACACCGCACGACATCTCGCGACGGCCCGTGCCGTCGCGTCCCGAGTAGGTGACACACCTTCCGGACAGATAAGCCCCCACGATGTTGCGGAGGTAGGAAGGCACCCGATGGTATCGCAGGGCCTCCCTAATGCAACTCCAGGGCAGGGTGTTGAACGCGTTGGAGATGTCCAAGGACACCGCCAGCACCACCCCACCCCGGGACACCGCTTCCTCCGCCAGGACTCTAACTCTCATGATGGCGTCGATGGTCGAGCGCCCACGCCGGAAGCCAAACTGGCTGTCGTCCAGGTTCGGCCCCTCTGTACACAAGTGGCTGACGAGGCGATCTGCGATTACTCGCTCCAACATCTTGCCCGCCTCGTCCAGCAGCACTATGGGCCGATAAGCGGACGACGAATCCGCCGGGCGCCCCGCCTTCTTGAGCAGGACCAGTCGACCAGCCTTCCACCTGGTCGGGAACTGGCCCCGCTCGAGGCACGCCGAGAAGAGTCCCCTCAGTGGGGGCTCCAGCTCCTTCAGGGCGAGGACCAGAGCGCGGCCAGGTACTCCGTCGGGCCCCGGAGCAGTGTTTTTTGCCCGGAGCCGCATCACGGCCGCGCTCATCTCCGCCTGTGTCACCTCTGGGACGGTTTCGCTCTCCCCTTCTTCCGACTCTGCAGCTGTGTGCGGAGCCACCGGCGGTGGCTCGTGCTCGGCTCTCTGAGGGAAGAGAGCCGAGACCACTCGCTCCAGAAACTGCGGCTCGAGACCTTCCGTTAGCGGGGGGGCCCACGGCCGAAGTTTCCCTCGGACCGTGCGGTAAGGGCGCCCCCACGGATCTCCGTCTAGGGTCGCCAACAGCTCCTCTCTGGAGCGCGTCTTCGACTCGCCGATGGCCAGCCACAGAGCCGCCTTCGCCGCGCGGTACACCTCATACAGCGCGGCTTCTTCGTCGGGATCCCGCAGACGTCTCCTCCGACATCGCGTGTACGGGCGTCTGGCGTCAGCGCACTCGACGCGCAGCCGCTCGACCTCGATGCACCACCAGTACACGCGGCGCCCTGCGGAGCGGAGAGAGGAGACGCGTGGCATGGACGCGTCGCAGATTTGCGTCATCGCGTCGCCAAACCACTGCGCCTCCCGTTCGACGTCGACGGGACCGACAGTAGCCGACTCCCGGATCCAGGCTTGGACGATGGTGGCTTCCTCGAGAGCCTCCCTGTCGAGGCGTTTCAGCGCCCAACGCGGGCCGTCTATTCGGGGGGCGGATTGGCTACGACCTCCAGCGGTCTGGGCGGAGACGTCGAAGCGTATGTATCGGTGATCCGATAGCGTCTCCACCTCCACTTCCACGTGCCAATCACGAACGCGGTGCACGACAGCAGGACTAGCGAACGAGACGTCCACTATGGACCCGCCCCGCTGACGCACACACGTGTAGGCCGAGCCCCGATTTAAGACGGCCAGGCCCGTCGTAACGGCCCACTCCTCTAGCACTTCGCCTCTCGGGTCTGTGACCGGGGATCCCCACGCAGCAGACTTGGCGTTCAGATCACCGAGAAGCAAAATGGGCCGAGGATGAGACCGGCCGACGACGGCCCCCAACTCGACAAGGAAACTCTCGAAATCGGTGAGACTCCTGTTGGGCGAAAAGTATGCCCCGATCGTGACGATCCCGTTCACAAGGGCGGCAACCCAACCGTGACCCCGGGATACGTCGACAAGAGTCGCGCCGATGATGGCCACCAGGCCGTCTAGATCCCCTGCCCAGTTATCGCGGGGGGGGACGAAATACGGCTCAGCGACCACCGCCACATTTATCGATCACTGCGCCATGCTCAGGAACAAGAGATCCTGAGCTCTGGAGCAGTGGTTGATGTTCGCCTGGAGGAAATGGAAGTGCGCCATCACTGGCACTCCATTTCCTCGGCGCTTCGTCCTACCAAAGGCCGGGAGTCGGCCGAAGAGGTGCTAGGGGGTGCGGGCCCCGTAGCTTTGGTCCAACGCTTGCTGCGCTTTCTGGGCGCGCCGCAAGCGTTGCCGCCAGTTCTGTGCCCCGCGGATTTTCCTGCAGCTGCACAGAGGCTGCAGTTTGGCTCCGCGGAGCACTGGGACGCCTTATGGCCGGGCTGACCGCAGCGATAACACAAATCGCTGCGGTCTACCACGCTAGTGCACTGTGCCCGGACGTGTCCTTTCTCCAGGCACCGATAACACTGCATGGCCCTGGGTGCCAGGAGTGTAACTCTCGCTGACACCCAGCCCACCAGCAAACGTCCCGCGGCGGCGACTTGCTTTGCCGCAGCCACTGGACACCGCACCCATATAGTGCCTAGCCCGCCAGCGTTGACCCGGATTTCGCCCGCCCGCACATTTTCTGGCGAGCATCCGCCGCTCCGGGCTATGGCCGTCACTACCTCCTCCGGGGTAATAGAGTCGTCCAGCCCATCGACGCGCACCTCAGCCGTCTTGATGGGCCTGGACACCCGGGCCTCCTCGGGGTTGAGGACGTCCCTCAGCTTTGCAGCTAGAGAGTCCGCCCTCTCGGCACTACTGGTCCCCGCCAACTCGAACATCTTGGCCCCCGTGGCTGACGTTCTAAAACGGAAGCCGTCCGGAGAGCCAAAATCGGCAAAGACCAGCTTGCCCCTTGCCTCCGCCAGTACCTTCTGGTACGTCACACCCCTCTCCTTGGCTTCTGGCTGCAGCGTGACCACTACAGCCTCGGAGCGGGGGACGCGGATTTTCGGGGCTTGCCCCTTGGAGCCCGGCGCGTTCTTGGCCTTACGGCCCCTCTTCCGCCTCTTTTTGCGGCTTTCGGCCGTCTTCCAGGCACCCTCTTTTTCTTGGGGGGACGAGCTGCTCCCCCCTTCAATGAGATTTTTCGCCCCCTTCCCGGCCTTATTTCCTCCCTCTGTGGGTTTGTTGGGCGCCTGCGCGGGCTTTTTAGGCGCAGGTGGCGCTTTCGCCACTTGTGCCCACGTTGGCCCAGTCGTTGCTGGAGCGGGCTCCGCCTCTTTCCTCCGCTTATCTGCCGCTAGCGGTGGGCGAAGGTGAATAGGGGGGTTGAGCCTGGGCTCTAGACTGTCCAGGCGGGCGGTCATGATGTTCAACAGCCGGCTGAACTGGTCTTCCCCCAAAGACCCGTTCTGTGGCAGAGCACGACTGTCCGCAGTCGTCGCACCCTGCTGCCGGCTGAAGTCTGCCCTCAGGGCGCTGACCTCCCGCTGGAGCTCCTCCATCCTCGTTTGGAGACGGTGATTCTCTTCTCGGAGCTTCACCGTCTCCTCCGAGATCGTGCGGTGAAGGAGGACGTCCACTGCCTCTCTGATCCCGTCCGCCGCCTCCTTCAGGGCCCGCGTGAACGTCCCCTTCAGGTTGCCCGATTTCGTAGCCACCTTCAGGACGACGTCCACGCCGTCCAAAACCTGGCGGCTAAGGGCATCTGCCGTCAAGCCCTCAGGAGCTACGGCGGTCTGCGTCCGCCTCTCCCTAGCTCGTCGAGCCAACTCAGCGACCTCGTCGGTCGCGATTACCTTCCGGCCCTCTCTCCTCGCGGCATTGAGCTCCTCCTTGGTTCTCAGCAATGCGACGGACGCCTCGGCATCACTTTGCTCCACCTGCATTGCCCCGTCGGAGTCGCTCACCGGTGTATCGGGGAGCTTCAAGAAGCAGCCCCGGGAGTCGCGTGACGCTGCCGCGGCGCTCGCACCGGAAGGTATCCCACGTCCTCTTCCCCTCCTGGCTGTCGGCACCTTCGGGGCCGGCAGGTTCTCCTCACTAGAGGACAAACCGGCCGAACCCGCATCCGACTCACAGACACGCGGCCTCTTCCCCCAAAACTTGGAAGGTGCGGCCGCAACTGCTCGCGGTGTGCCGTCTACCTCTGACGACACACTCACCCTCTCCAGAACCACGCGTGGTTCCACCGGAGTTTGAGCACCCATCCTCAGTGACGCAGCGCCAGAGTCCGACACTGCGTCCACACCTCGGCGCTCTGCCGGTTCTATTCTAAAGGAGATGAGGTCTTCAAAAGACCTCGATCTCGAGGAGCCTCCTCGGCTCTTGTTGCCATTGGCAAGCGGATGACGATTGTCGCCCACCCCAGAATACGGTGGGCTTGACGATCCCGAAGGGATCGTGGCGGATTCTCCAGCTGCTGAGCAGCTGGTACCGCCCTGGGGTATATCCTTACAATTCGTCTTGTTCATTTTTTTTTTTTTTGTTCCTTTGAAGGGTGCGGTCCCTGTCTCCCTACTTCACACAATTCCCCCCCCCCCCTTTTTATTCCTAATGACTCCCATCGCCCTCACAGTCATGTCTGATGAGCAGACGCGTACCAGAGGGCGATGGATGTCATATCCCCGAACGTGCCCCGCAACGACCGTCGCGTGGCATGCGAGCGATCACATGCCACGCGACGGCCGCCGCAGCACATGCCCAATCCCCAAACCCGATTCACTCCCCGAAGATCCCGAGGAGTGAATCACTAATCACATACCGTCCGATGAGCCCGCTTTCGAGCCATCGCACGGTTCACGACGAAATAACCCCACCCTGATTCACTCCCCGAGAACTTCGAGGAGTGAATCACTAATCACGTACCGTCCGATGAGCCCGCTTTTCGAGCCATCGCACGGTACAC
The DNA here is from genome assembly GCA_905220335.1 of Noctua pronuba. NCBI lineage: Eukaryota > Metazoa > Arthropoda > Insecta > Lepidoptera > Noctuidae > Noctua > Noctua pronuba. The sequence goes on along the minus strand of LR999892.1, from coordinate 20,515,451 downwards.
GACGAAACAACCCCACCCTGATTCACTCGCCGAGAACCTCGAGGAGTGAATCACCAATCACGTACCGTCCGATGAGCCCGCTTTTCGGGCCATCGCACGGTATACGACGAAATAACCCCACCCTGATTCACACTCCAATGGCTTGAAGCGTGAATCGCACTGTCCGGAACGACGGACAGTGCACCTCTCGCAGAAGTCTGAAGCGACTCCTGCGGGTGTGTGTCTCTCTTAGTCTGGTCTCTCACTTGGAATGGGAAAACTCCAAGATCATTGAAACACGCAAGCCCCACCACGTCGACAACGTGGAGACACCCCCGGTGGGGAACCTAACCTAACCTAACTTAACCTAACCTAACCCAGTCTGGCTCCAACCACCGCCGCGAACGCCACGTTTTCTGTTCGTCTCCGGCTTAAAAAATTCAAAAAAGTGGTAAAAAGTTGTCCGATTTTGACAAATTTGGTACCGAAGTGTGCGGGAAAGTGAATTCTATACGCCCCCATCAAAGTTTGAACCTGGATTGCAGTGTGCTTTTCACGAAAAGTGAAAAACCTCAAAATTTTGAGGTTAAACGTCGTGGAAAAAACTTCTACATCAAACGCTGCGAGAACAAGATCGACGACCCTACTTTTTTATTGAGGGAAGGGGAGCGGATCAAGACTCCACACCGTACGGACCACCTGGAAGCCTGGAAAACTTAGAGCTCTGGGAAATATAAGGGAAAAACAAAAACCACGTGGTGCTGAAAGCATCGAAATAGCAGAGCCAGACGCCTGAAACTTCACACACGTCATCTCCTATTACGCCAGTGACGGTAACTTTTTAAAAATTTTACCTACCCACAATACCCGATTTTTAAAGGGACATTGAATTTCAAAACTTCAGACTCTTATATCTCCGGATATAATAAATTTTTGCAAGATTTTCTGCTGCAGTCCTTGGCGCGCTCATCATTTTAATAGAGATTTTAAGTTTTAGATTTTTAGAAGTAATAGTTTTAAAATTATAAGGTAAATAAGTAAAAAATCACATTTTTCAAAATTTTTCAATGTTTTTGTTGGGTTGTAGTATTTTTAATTATTGTGTTGTGTAAAGCTATATTTAACCTATTTTTCAACATTTTTTTCAGAATTTTTTGTTCAGTGGAACCCGAGTTATCGAATTTTTTGTGTTTTTTGGCTTTTATTCAAAATTTAATAGATAATTGCTAATTTTGGCTCTGGGACTGGGTCCAATACGTCCATCGGGACCCATATAAGCCCAAACACGGGTGTTAAATCTCTAAATTTGAGTTTTTTGATGGAATCCCGCCATCTTGGTTTTTAGGTTTAAAATTTCTAAGTAGGATATCTCGGGAACTGCTGGGCCTAAAACTCTCGGATTTTCTTTTATATTTAAAGCATATTGTTAATTTTAGAAATAGTGGGTTTCAGGACGTTTTCAGGCGACTTAATTTTTTGTCGCTGAAATCACTTTCAGGAGATACCTGAAGTGACGCCGAGCTGTACATCCAAAACCCTGTTCCTCTAGGACGAAGGGTTCCGAAGTTGCGGGACTTTAAACCTGACATTTGACAGCTCGGCGGCCATTTTGTTCAGCTTCAAACCGTTATAACTCCTGAACCGGTGATCGGGGGAGGTTGCGGTTTTCTTAGTTATATTTGAGGGTTCATTGCCTTCCTTACCCCACATTTTCAGGCGGTTTGGAGCTGAAAATTTTCGGGGTCCTGAAAGGGGTTTCAGCGGATAGCGGAGTTCAGGCCAAGTTAGAAGAGTCCAAACTCGGGGGGTCTACGACCTTCCAGAAGGGAGTTATCTACTATCGAACATCGACTTTGACAGATCTGCGGCCATTTTGGCAAATCTTTCGAAAAGCATAACTCCTGAACGGACAGTCGTAGAGGGCCGGGATTTCCGCTGTATATATCAACTGACCGTAATCTTTTGATTACGACACCCTTCAGGCGTTTTCCAGGGGTCAACATTTTTCAGGCTGAAAACCGTGTCGGTGGATAGGTCTCGTCGAGACAATTACGAAAAGCCCAAACACGAGGGTTTTTGGACCGGTGGTTGCGGAGCTATCCACTTGTAACCATTTTTTGGCCGCCATCTTGGCAAAAAACCAGAATCTTCAAGTTAGGATATCTCCGTAACCCCTAGGTGGAAGTGCACCGAGTTTGGGGTCATTTGAGAGGGCTTGGGGAGAGCTATTCAGCGACAACAGCAAAACAGCTCTACATAGAGCTCTCTACTATTTACCCTATATTGACCGTTTTTGACTCCTGGAAACAAAAAATTTTTCTTCTGTCTTCATAGCTGACCCGTTCCGTTCTTTTGAACTGAGGCTGATCTGCCAACTCTATATAGAGTAAGCATTTAGGAATTTACTTGGATTTTTACGATCTAAAGTTCACTTTATTTCTTTTTTCACCTTTTACACTTTTACACTTTTGACTTTTATATAACTTGACACATACCTACCTCCAATATGATGGGAATTAGGACCCCATTCAAGAAGGTGGGTGATGATGAAAAATCACCCCAAAAATCGACAACATCGCCACCGAATGTTAGACGCAGCGTAGGAGAGTGGGAAGCTGCAAAGCCCACCAGCGCAGACTCAACACCCCCCTTGACCACCAAGACGGCGCAGGCTGGCCCTGCAAAGGTTATACAAAAACTTCCACAAGCGCAGGAGATAAAAACACTACAAACGCGCTCAAAGCTTATTGAGGTACACTCGCCGCCTAGACAAGTGTACCCGGATCGGTCGGCAGAGGCTAAGGCCTGCCTCCTCAGAGCCAAATCACTCCTAAACGCCTCACGCAACACGAAGACAGAAATTAAAACTGGCATCGTTGAGGCGCTGGATAGGCTATTCCACCTGGTAAAGGAGGCGGAAAGGCTTATGAAAAGCAAGGGTCCAGGAGCGGGGCACGAAATTACACGGCCTGAAGTCGCTGCCACAGACGTTACCTTTTCGTTCCCAGCTGAACATAACCAGCTGGAAACTCAATTAAAAAACCACTCGATCCTGCTCGAAAACAACACCAGAAAGATGGAAGAGCTAAAAGCCGCTATTGAACAGCACAAAGAGACCGTCGAGAAGGGAACCACCGCGACGTATGCGAGTGTGACTGCGATCCACAGTGGAAAGGTCAACCCAGTGCGGAGTACGCTACACTCGATCGTAGTCACCTCCAAGGACGACACTGAGACCGGGGACGAAGTCCTGAACAAGGTCCGACAGGCGGTAGACGCAAAAGAGGGTTGGGTCAAGGTAGGAAGAGTTAGGAAGGCTAAGGATAGGAAAATTATAATGGGCTTCCAGAACACGGACGAGAGGGAGAAAATTAAAAATAAGCTGATGAAGGAAAGACAGGACCTCCATGTCGAGGAGGTGAAGAACAAGGACCCTCTGCTGATCCTCAGGAGCGTCCTATCAGTCAACTCGGACGAGGACGTACTTAAAGCGCTGAGAAATCAGAATAGGGAAGTCTTTCACAACCTCGACAAAGAGGAGGACAGGGTCGTGGTTAAGTTCCGACGAAGAACTCGGAACCCCCACACGAGCCACATTGTGGTCAGCGTCTCACCCACCATCTGGAGACGGGCAACAGAGGTCGGATGCTTGCACGTGGACCTTCAGCGCGTAAGGGTTGAAGACCAAACCCCTTTGGTACAGTGCACGCGCTGTTTGGGCTACGGGCATGGCAGACGATTCTGCAAGGAGCCGGCGGACCTGTGTAGTCACTGCGGTGGTCCACATCTGAGGTCAGAATGTGTCGATTTTCTGGCGGGAGAACCACCAAAATGCCAAAACTGCACAAGAGCCAAGCTCGGGGACGTTGGCCACAATGCGTTCAACACTGATTGCCCGACACGCCGCAAGTGGGACGTAATAGCCAGATCAACAGTTGCGTACTGCTAAGGGCACCCAAAGCAACCCAAACCCGTACAGGATAATACAAGCCAACCTCCAGAGAAAAAGACTCGCAACAAACGAGCTTCTTATGGAAGCAGTAAAGCGTAAAGTTGCCGTTGCTCTCCTCCAAGAACCTTACGTGGGCGGGGTAAAGTGTATGAGGGACCACAGGGGCGTTCGGATCTTCCAGAGCACTGACACCGGAGATGGGACTGTCAAGGCCGCAATAGCGGTCTTTGATAAAGACCTTACAGTCACACAGTACCCGAAACTCACCACGAACAACATCGTCGTGGTGGGGATCCGAACCAGTGCCTGGAAGATCACGATGGTCTCTTTTTATTTCGAGCCGGACCAAGAAATTGGACCATACATTGAACACCTCAAACGCGTTGAGGAGGAAGTGGGATCCAGAATGTGGATTCTTGGAGGAGATGCTAACGCTAAAAGTACCTGGTGGGGAAGCTTGATTATCGATCGCAGGGGTGAAGAAGTTTCCGGAGTCCTTGACGAGCTGGGTCTTAACGTACTCAACAGAGGGGAAATTCCGACCTTCGACACGATCAGAGGGGGAATTCGTTACTGCAGCCATGTGGATATCACAGCTTGCTCGACGGATATCCTGGACCTGGTGGACGACTGGAGGGTAGACGAGGGCCTCACGAGCTCGGATCACAACGGCATTGTTTTCAATATCAAATTAAAAAGATCCAAAGGCATACTAATTAACAGAACTACAAGGATTTATAACACTAAAAAAGCAAATTGGCCCGAGTTTCGTGCGAAACTCGGCCAATTAATGCAGGAGCACAAAATTAATAAAACAGAAATTGATCAATTAAATTCAGCCAACCAATTAAATACAATCACCAACATTTACACTGACATAATAAAGGACGCATGCACTTCGTCAATACCTTTAAAGAAGACAAGTGAAGTGCTTACTTTGCCGTGGTGGTCCGAGAAACTCGAGAGGATGATGAAAGAGGTCGCCACCAGGAAACGAAGAGTAAGGTGTGCTGCACCGGCCCGAAGATCGAAGGTCGTCGACGAGTACCTGAAACTGAAAGTTGAGTACGAGACAGAAGCAGCCAGAGATGAAATAGAGAGTTGGAAGAACTTTTGCTCCAGACAGGACAGAAAGGGGGTTTGGGAAGGCATCTATAGGGTGATAGGAAGGACCAAGGGAAGGGGAGAGGACCAGCCACTAGCGAAGGACGGGGAGGTGCTGGACACAAAGGGTTCGGTTGAGCTACTGGCGGACACCTTCTATCCAGAAGATCATCCGGGCACCGATAGCACCTGCCACCGCCTTATATATTATAAGAGAAAAAGCTGAAGTTGTAAATGCTGGAGAGCATGATGAATCATGCGACCCGCCTTTCACGATGGCTGAACTTATGGCAGCGTGCGGGTCCTTCAACCCCAAAAAAGCCCCAGGAGCTGACGGCTTCACGGCCGATATCTGTTGCCAAGCCATCAGAGGTGCTCCTGAGGTGGCCCTGGCCCTCCTAAATGGCTGCCTGCGATGTTACCTCTTCCCAGAAGTATGGAAGGAGGCGACAGTCATCATCTTGAAGAAACCGGGGAAAACCGACTATAGCATCCCAAAAGCGTACCGACCAATTGGCCTTTTGCCAATTCTCGGCAAAATATACGAGAAGATGTTGGTGGCCCGCCTCAAGTTTCACCTGATTCCAAGGATGAGTACTCGCCAGTACGGATTCATGCCCCAGAGGAGCACCGAGGACTCCCTCTATGCGCTAATGCAACACATACGCGGAAAACTCGAGTTAAAGAAAATAGTAGTGCTAATATCATTGGACATAGAGGGAGCCTTCGACAGCGCTTGGTGGCCAGCCATAAGGGTCCGTCTGGCTGAGGAACATTGTCCGATTGGCTTGAGGAGGGTCATCGACAGCTATCTCGAGAACCGAAGGGTCAGGGTGAGATACGCAGGTGAAGAGCACTTTAAGGCCACTAGCAAGGGCTGTGTCCAGGGTTCCATAGGGGGACCAATTTTTTGGAACCTCTTACTGGACCCGCTCCTGAAGAGCCTTGAGGCTGGGGAGAGCTATTGCCAGGCCTTTGCAGACGACGTGGTGCTGATTTTCGATGGTGACACATCGCTAGAGATCGAGGGACGTGCCAATGCCGCTCTCGCACATGTTCGGGCGTGGGGGGTTCAAAACAAACTGAAATTTGCGCCACAAAAAACGAATGCAATGGTGATCACACGCAAACTTAAATACGACACCCCACGCCTGAATATGGGGGGGATCGACATTGCCATGTCCAATGAGATCAAAATCTTGGGTGTCACCATCGACAAACAGCTGACCTTCAACACGCACGTCGCAAATGTTTGCAGAAAGGCAATAGCCATCCACAAGCAGCTAACCAGGGCTGCAAAGACCAGCTGGGGGCTTCACCCCGAAGTAATAAGGATAATATATGTGGCCACCGTGGAACCAGTCATCCTGTACGCCGCCAGCGTATGGGCTCCGGCTGTCGCGAAGCTGGGAGTCAGGAAGCAGTTGGGAGCAGTCCAGCGAGGTATTGCGCAAAAACTGTGCAAGTCATACCGGACGGTCTCCTTAAACTCCGCGCTGGTGCTGGCTGGAATACTACCCCTCGACCTACGTGTCCGCGAAGCGGCTTCGTTATACGAGGCGAGGAGGGGGGTACCTCAGCTAGCACTTGGCGACAGGAGGGTCGAGCAGACCGTTCCGGCAATGGAGGCCCCACACCCTGCGGAGCGCGCTGAGCTGAAAGTCGTAAGCCTGGTAAACCAAGAGCAACTAAACCTTGCTAAGAACGAACTTGAAGTTCGTATCTTTACGGACGGGAGCAAGATTGGGGGCAAGGTTGGAGCGGCACTGTCCATGTGGAACGGTGACGCCGAAACCAAAGCTCTCAAGCTTGCTCTCCCACATTACTCCACCGTTTACCAGGCTGAGCTTCTAGCAATATGCGTCGCAACCAGGCAGGTCATGAAGCACAGTGCGCAATCGTTTGGAATTTTCAGTGACTCGATGGCAGCTCTCCAAACCATCCAAAACTACAACCGGCATCACCCCCTGGCAGTGGAGACTAGGGCAAACCTTAGGTCCCTGTCTATCTAAAACAAGTCAGTCACCCTATTTTGGATCAAAGCTCATGCGGGGTTGGATGGTAACGAGAGAGCCGATGAACTGGCCAAGAGCGCTGCTGAGAATTCCAAGCGAAAGCCCGACTACGACTTGTGTCCGGTTTCATACGTCAAGCGTTGCATTCGTATGGCAACGCTTGACGTGTGGAACCAAAGATACAGCTCCGGAGAAACTGCTTCCGTGACAAAACTGTTTTTCCCGGACGCGGTGGCGGCCTACAGGATAATCAGGAAGTGCATGATTAACAGTGTAACCACCCAAATCATGACCGGGCACGGTGGGTTCTCGGAATACTTGAATCGTTTCAAGTGTAAAGGGAACCCATCGTGCATCTGTGATCCTGAAGTTGCGGAAACGGTGCCACATATATTATTCGAATGTCCCGTCTTTGACAGACAAAGGCTTGAGGCCGAGCAAGTGCTCGACACCAAACTGGATGCTGAAACCATATGGCAACTAATGACAGGAACGAAGAGACAGTTGTTTTTAAATTATTGCGTCAAAATATGTGAAAAGGTGATAAAAAGAAATAAGAGTGCATAAGCAAAGATGTTTGCATAATATCATAGAGAATATTAATGTCAAGCATCGAAGACAGAAGTTATTAAATAGAATTGTATAGGTATAATAAATAGATAAATACACAAGTTGCCCATAAACTAAATATGGTTAAGTAGCTGTAAGAAATATGTTTTAAATAAGAATACTATAAGATAGCTGTACGAACTGTAACCTACAAATGTATTAGTATTAAGGAATAGAAATAAGAATAAAAATAAAAGATACATGTATAAGTTGAAACCCTATAAATAGGCTAGTATTAAGAAATAGAAATAAGAAGAAGTCCCAAATATGTACTAGAAATAAGGAAAGAAATATAAATTGTAAGAAATATACATAAGTTAGAATATTAAGAACTACTGTACAAAACTAATAAGAAATACGTGTTGATGTGCTTATTTTCCCGCAATAAAAATAAATGACAAATAAAGAATAAGAATAGAATAGAATAGTACATAGTAAAAAAGGGCGTCCTACCCTTAAAGAAAGAAAGAGAAAGGAATGACAGTAAGATAAAGTATGCAGAATGCAAGTACGAGAGGAATAAAAGCGAGAACTGGAATGAATGCGATAGATTACCATAGGCTCCGATTACGTTGGAGGTAGCAGTATTATATAAAAAAAAAAAAAAAAAAAAAAAAAAAAAACCTAACCTAACCTAACCTTTTTTTTTTTTTTTTTTTGGTCTCGATGTGGAAATCCTCATGGATGTCCTCCGCCCTGGGGGAGAGCGGAGGGGTCTGTCAGACTCTTACTGACTAAAACCACACCGGTGTTCCCTCGCACACTTGCGTCGGGGGGCAGCGGGATCTAATGCGACTTCCGCTGCCCCGGACTAGTGCCGGCCCGCTTGATCTGCGGGCCACGTCCCGGGGGGGAGTGAGGTGTAAAACTCCCCCCGCTACGTCTAATAGAGGCGCGCGTGGAACACTACGCGCCGCCGTCTCGGGTCCAGTGTGATGGAGGGCGACGAATGTCCCCGAATCCGCCGCCCCTGGACCTATTTAGGGGGGCCGGAAGAGGGCGTTGTCCGCCCTCTGCCGACGCCCTGTGCGTCTGCTGCGGGATGGGCGAGAGGTCGTTATCTCCCTCTCCCTTTCCGCAGCTTCCTTCCGCTACATGACGGTTTCGCAGAAGGACATCACTGCGTCCCAGGACTCTGCGCTGCCGACCATCGAACGAACGACGGCCGGCAGCGACAGGTCTCCTCCAACCTCTGTTACGAGCGCACGGCGCGGCTCATCCCACGCGCCGCACTCGGCCAGCGTATGCCGCGCCGTGTCCTCCAGACAGTGGACGCAGTGATGACACCGGGCGTCCGGCTCCCTGCTTATGCGACACAGGTACTTCCCGAAGCAGCCGTGCCCCGAGAGCACCTGCGTCGCCCGAAACGACAGGGAGCCGTGCTTCCTCCCGAGCCAGTCGTCGAGTACTGGCCGGATCGCCTCGATTGTGTCGAGGCCGGCGGTAGGCAGCTCTAGCCTGCCCCGCCATTCCGCCACCATGACCTGTCGGAGCTGAGACCGGTGCAGCGTGATCTGTCGCTGCACCAGCCTCTCGCCCCGATCCTTGGCCTCCTCGCGCCACTGGTGCAGTGTCTCGCGAGGGTCTTCGCCTCCAGGTCCCACGGCGGGGATCCGGCCAGTACGCAAGCCGCCTCGTAGGAGATCGTGCGATAGCCCCGTATGGCTCTGACGGCCATCGCTCTCTGCGGTCTGCGCAGAACAGCGATAGTGCGGGCCGTCAGGTCTGTTGCCCATATCGGGGCCCCATACAGGGCCATCGATCGCACGATCCCCACGTACAACCGCCTACAGGCGGTGCTCGGGCCCCCCAGATTGGGAAGCAGCGTTGACAGCGCGCCCGCCGCGCCCATCAACTTGGGCACCAGCCGCTGAAAGTGGGGGCCGAAATCCCAACGGCTGTCGAGCACCAATCCAAGGTACTTCATGGTTGACCCGACAGCGATCCGGACCCCCCCGACCACAATATGTGATCCCAACGGCGGCGCCCGTCGGGGGCCATGAAAGGCAATGGCCTCCGACTTGTTGAGGGCCACCTCCAGGCCCAGGCGTCGTATGCGGCTCACCACCTGTGAGACCGCAGCCGTAGCCAGCAACGCTGCCTCCCTGTACGAGCTCCCCCGAGCCGTGACCAGCGTGTCGTCCGCATAGCACGTCAGGTCGACTCCCGGTGGGAGCTCGCACCGCAAAACCCAGTCGTATCCGATGTTCCACAGGGGTGGGCCCAGAACCGAGCCCTGTGGAACACCGCACGACATCTCGCGACGGCCCGTGCCGTCGCGTCCCGAGTAGGTGACACACCTTCCGGACAGATAAGCCCCCACGATGTTGCGGAGGTAGGAAGGCACCCGATGGTATCGCAGGGCCTCCCTAATGCAACTCCAGGGCAGGGTGTTGAACGCGTTGGAGATGTCCAAGGACACCGCCAGCACCACCCCACCCCGGGACACCGCTTCCTCCGCCAGGACTCTCACCCTCATGATGGCGTCGATGGTCGAGCGCCCACGCCGGAAGCCAAACTGGCTGTCGTCCAGGTTCGGCCCCTCTGTACACAAGTGGCTGACGAGGCGATCTGCGATTACTCGCTCCAACATCTTGCCCGCCTCGTCCAGCAGCACTATGGGCCGATAAGCGGACGACGAATCCGCCGGGCGCCCCGCCTTCTTGAGCAAGACCAGCCGACCAGCCTTCCACCTGGTCGGGAACTGGCCCCGCTCGAGGCACGCCGAGAAGAGTCCCCTCAGTGGGGGCTCCAGCTCCTTCAGGGCGAGGACCAGAGTGCGGCCAGGCACTCCGTCGGGCCCCGGAGCAGTGTATTTTGCCCGGAGCCGCATCACGGCCGCGCTCATCTCCGCCTGTGTCACCTCTGGGACGGTTTCGCTCTCCCGTTCTTCCGACTCTGCAGCTGTGTGCGGAGCCATCGGCGGTGGCTCGTGCTCGGCTCTCTGAGGGAAGAGAGCCGAGACCACTCGCTCCAGAAACTGCGGCTCGAGACCTTCCGTTAGCGGGGGGGCCCACGGCCGAAGTTTCCCTCGGACCGTGCGGTAAGGGCGCCCCCACGGATCTCCGTCTAGGGTCGCCAGCAGCTCCTCTCTGGAGCGCGTCTTCGACTCGCCGATGGCCAGCCACAGAGCCGCCTTCGCCGCGCGGTACACCTCATACAGCGCGGCTTCTTCGTCGGGATCCCGCAGACGTCTCCTCCGACATCGCGTGTACGGGCGTCTGGCGTCAGCGCACTCGACGCGCAGCCGCTCGACCTCGATGCACCACCAGTACACGCGGCGCCCTGCGGAGCGGAGAGAGGAGACGCGTGGCATGGACGCGTCGCAGATTTGCGTCATCGCGTCGCCAAACCACTGCGCCTCCCGTTCGACGTCGACGGGACCGACGGTAGCCGACTCCCGGATCCAGGCTTGGACGATGGTGGCTTCCTCGAGAGCCTCCCTGTCGAGGCGTTTCAGCGCCCAACGCGGGCCGTCTCTTCGGGGGGCGGATTGGCTACGACCTCCAGCGGTCTGGGCGGAGACGTCGAAGCGTATGTATCGGTGATCCGATAGCGTCTCCACCTCCACTTCCACGTGCCAATCACGAACGCGGTGCACGACAGCAGGACTAGCGAACGAGACGTCCACTATGGACCCGCCCCGCTGACGCACACACGTGTAGGCCGAGCCCCGATTTAAGACGGCCAGGCCCGTCGTAACGGCCCACTCCTCTAGCACTTCGCCTCTCGGGTCTGTGACCGGGGATCCCCACGCAGCAGACTTGGCGTTCAGATCACCGAGAAGCAAAATGGGCCGAGGATGAGACCGGCCGACGACGGCTCCCAACTCGACAAGGAAACTCTCGAAATCGGCGAGACTCCTGTTGGGCGAAAAGTATGCCCCGATCGTGACGATCCCGTTCACAAGGGCGGCAACCCAACCGTGACCCCGGGATACGTCGACAAGAGTCGCGCCGATGATGGCCACCAGGCCGTCTAGATCCCCTGCCCAGTTATCGCGGGGGGGGACGAAATACGGCTCAGCGACCACCGCCACATTTATCGACCACTGCGCCATGCTCAGGAACAAGAGATCCTGAGCTCTGGTGCAGCGGTTGATGTTCGCCTGGAGGAAATGGAAGTGCGCCATCACTGGCACTCCATTTCCTCGGCGCTTCGTCCTACCAAAGGCCGGGAGTCGGCCGAAGAGGTGCTAGGGGGTGCGGGCCCCGTAGCTTTGGTCCAACGCTTGCTGCGCTTTCTGGGCGCGCCGCAAGCGTTGCCGCCAGTTCTGTGCCCCGCGGATTTTCCTGCAGCTGCACAGAGGCTGCAGTTTGGCTCCGCGGAGCACTGGGACGCCTTATGGCCGGGCTGACCGCAGCGATAACACAAATCGCTGCGGTCTACCACGCTAGTGCACTGTGCCCGGACGTGTCCTTTCTCCAGGCACCGATAACACTGCATGGCCCTGGGTGCCAGGAGTTTAACTCTCGCTGACACCCAGCCCACCAGCAAACGTCCCGCGGCGGCGACTTGCTTTGCCGCAGCCACTGGACACCGCACCCATATAGTACCTAGCCCGCCAGCGTTGACCCGGATTTCGCCCGCCCGCACATTTTCTGGCGAGCATCCGCCGCTTCGGGCTATGGCCGTCACTACCTCCTCCGGGGTAATAGAGTCGTCCAGCCCATCGACGCGCACCTCAGCCGTCTTGATGGGCCTGGACACCCGGGCCTCCTCGGGGTTGAGGACGTCCCTCAGCTTTGCAGCTAGAGAGTCCGCCCTCTCGGCACTACTGGTCCCCGCCAACTCGAACATCTTGGCCCCCGTGGCTGATGTTCTAAAACGGAAGCCGTCCGGAGAGCCAAAATCGGCAAAGACCAGCTTGCCCCTTGCCCTAGCTCGTCGAGCCAACTCAGCGACCTCGTCGGTCGCGATTACCTTCCGGCCCTCTCTCCTCGCGGCATTGAGCTCCGCCTTGGTTCTCAGCAATGCGACGGACGCCTCGGCATCACTTTGCTCCACCTGCATTGCCCCGTCGGAGTCGCTCACCGGTGTATCGGGGAGCTTCAAGAAGCGGCCCCGGGAGTCGCGTGACGCTGCCGCGGCGCTCGCACCGGAAGGCATCCCACGTCCTCTTCCCCTCCTGGCTGTCGGCACCTTCGGGGCCGGCAGGTTCTCCTCACTAGAGGACAAACCGGCCGAACCCGCATCCGACTCACAGACACGCGGCCTCTTCCCCCAAAACTTGGAAGGTGCGGCCGCAACTGCTCGCGGTGTGCCGTCTACCTCTGACGACACACTCACCCTCTCCAGAACCACGCGTGGTTCCACCGGAGTTTGAGCACCCATCCTCAGTGACGCAGCGCCAGAGTCCGACACTGCGTCCACACCTCGGCGCTCTGCCGGTTCTATTCTAAAGGAGATGAGGTCTTCAAAAGACCTCGATCTCGAGGAGCCTCCTCGGCTCTTGTTGCCATTGGCAAGCGGATGACGATTGTCGCCCACCCCAGAATACGGTGGGCTTGACGATCCCGAAGGGATCGTGGCGGATTCTCCAGCTGCTGAGCAGCTGGTACCGGTATATCCGGTTCGACGTCTCCGCCCAGACCCCAAGCGCGCCGGTCCTACAGGCCCCGAGTGGTCCGCGATGGGCGCTGAAGCAGCTGGACCGGGAGCTCCTCCTGGAAGCCGCGATCGTGCAGGCCTGGGTGACATCACCGGACAGGCCTGCCGACGTAAACAACGAGGCGGGTTGGTTCCAGGAGGCCATGTCCGACATATGCGACGTGGCAATGCCCCGAGTCCGGCCAGGAAGCGCCCGGCGTCAGGTGTACTGGTGGTCGCGAGAGCTTACGACTCTGCGCGAGGCGTGCGTCGCCGCGCGCCACCTGTACACCAGGCATCGCAGGCTCCGCATCCGCCCTCCGGATGCGGCAGCCATCGAGGCGGAGCTGTACGAGAGTTACAGAGCAGCGAAGACCGCCCTCCAAGAGGCTGTCCAGCGGGCCAAGGATCTGGCCCGCGAGGAGATGCTGGGGACTCTCGACGGAGATCCGTGGGGGCGCCCTTATAAGATAGTGCGGGACAAACTCCGCACCTGGGCCCCCCCGCTGACGCAGAGTCTCCGGCCTGAGCTCGTGGAGGACGTGGTGAGCGCTCTGTTCCCTTCGCGAGGGGAGCATACTCCCCCGCCTATGGCTCCGCCGCTTGCGGTGCCGGAAGCGGACCACAGCGACGACGATGACGACGTTCCGGAGGTGACTGGGGTAGACCTGAGAGTGGCGGTAGGCAGGCTTAAGGCCAAAACTGCCGCCCCGGGACCCGATGACTTACCTGGCAAAGCCTGGGTCCTGGCCTCTGAGGCTCTCGGGTCCCGACTGGAAGGGCTCCTAAGCGCAAGCTTGGAGAGAGGCCAGTTCCCGCTTCGTTGGAAGACGGGCAAGCTGGTCCTCATACGGAAGCCAGGGCGCCCTGCGGACTCTCCGTCCGCATACCGGCCCATTGTGTTGCTCGACGAGGTGGGCAAGCTCTTTGAAAGAGTCATTGCAAACCGCCTCGCCGGGCACCTTGCGGGAATGGGGCCGGATCTTGCGGAACACCAGTTTGGTTTCCGCAAGGGGCGCTCGACGGTGGACGCCATCATGCGCGTGCGAGCCCTCACGACGGGGGACGCGGTGTCCCGGGGTGGGGTCGTCTTGGCGGTGTCGCTCGACATCGCCAACGCCTTCAACTCCATGCCCTGGAGCTGCATTAGGGAGGCACTCCGGTATCACCGGGTGCCCACCTACCTCCATCGTGTAGTCGGGGACTACCTGTCTGACAGGTATGTCATCTACCCTGGTCCCAACGGAGAATGGAACCGGCGAGAGATGTCGTGCGGTGTTCCACAGGGGTCGGTTCCAGGGCCGCCCTTGTGGAACATCGGTTACGACTGGGTGCTGCGCGCCGACCTCCCTAGCGGCGTCAGCGTAGTCTGTTACGCTGACGACACGCTGGTACTGGCACAAGGGAGGTCGCACGAGGCGGCGGCCGAACTGATGACACGCGGGGTTGCGATAGTCGTTGAGAGGATCCGGCAATTGGGTCTCGAGGTGGCCTTGCACAAGTCCGAGGCCATGAGCTTTCATGGGCCTCGGAATGCGCCACCGTCGGGATCCACGCTGACGGTAGGAGGGGTTCCCATCGGCGTCGAGTCGACTTTGAAGTACCTAGGACTCGTCCTCGACAGCCGGTGGAACTTCGTTGAGCACTTCCGACGTTTGGCTCCCAAACTGGAACGGGCCGGGGCTGCCTTCAAGCGGCTCTTGCCCAACCTGAGGGGTCCAAACGCCTCCTGCCGTAGGCTCTACGCGGGGGTCGTGCGGTCCATGGCCCTTTACGGGGCCCCGGTGTGGGCGCGTTCAATTAAGCGGCGTGCCGCGCACTACCTGAACGCGCCCCAAAAGGTCGTAGCCGTAAGGCTGATCCGGGGGTACCGCACGATCTCCCGCGAGGCGACGAGCCTCCTAGCCGGATTGCCGCCATGGGATCTGGAGGCGATAGTCCTCGCGCGCCTGCATGAATGGCGCGCGGGGGCACTACGTCGGGGGGAAACTCCGCTGCCGCGGCAAATCACCGCTCAGCGGACAGACCTCCGACGCGATCTCATGGCGACATGGAGACAGCGACTGTCGCAACCCAGTGCAGGGCACGCCACAATAGTGGCGATAAGTCCCCTCTTTGAGGAGTGGCTAGAGAGGCGCCACGGCGCCCTCACCTTCCGCCTGACGCAGGTCCTCACCGGACACGGTTGTTTCGGGAGGTTCCTGCACCGAATCGGGCGGGAGGAAACGCCCGGGTGTTATCATTGTGAGGATCGTCCGGAGGACACGGTGGCGCACACCGTGGAGGTCTGCCCCGCTTGGGCGGAGCTCCGCCGTGTCCTCGTAGCGGCGATCGGCGGCGGCGACCTCTCGCGCCCGGCCCTGGTTCAGGCCATGGTCCGGAGCGAGAGGGAATGGGAAGCCGTCAACTCCTTCTGCGAAGCAGTCATGCTAGCGAAGGAGGTGGCGGGACGTGAGAGGGAGAGAATCTCACGTCTCAGCCGCCGCGGGGGACGCACCGGGCGTCGGGGGCCACGTGGTGGCTTCCGGCCACCGTAGGCGCGAGCCTGTGGACGGTGAGTAATGGGTTAGCTCTCCGTCCGTCCGTCTTATGACGACAGGCCGTGTCGACGGCGCGTTCCTGTTTCACAAGCGCCTCAAAGAGATGTCAGCAACCAGGAAGGGGCCCGCAAGGGCCGATGCCTGCCGGGTCTGCGGGACTGTTCTAAAGAGATACCGTGGCCCTGGAACACAAAGGGCAATGAAGGAACATGGATGGGTTTTAGTCAGTAAGAGTCTGACACTCCCTCCCACTCCACCCAGAGCGGGAGAAGTCATTTGATGATTTCCCATCCGTAAAAAAAAAAAAAAAAAAAAAAAAAAAAGGGAGTAACTTTTGAAAAGAAACGTCGATATCTTCTATTCCAGACGTGCGATTTTGACGCTGTTTTCAGCATTTTTAGACCTAACTAGGCCTCCGCCTACGTTCTGACCATATTGCACGCGCCTGAATTTTCTCCCTACCCCCTTTTCAAAATTTTCCAAAATTTAATTGCTTTTCCAAATTTTCTTACAAAAATAACGTTAGATTATAGTTTCAATAGTACTCACCCTTCTTCCCTGAATTCTGGTCCGCGATCCGTGAGCCGGTCTCTGGGTTAGGGGTTGAAAACTTACAATTTTTGACTCAAAAACTGGTTTTTTGACCAAAAGTCTAGATTTTTATTTGGCACCTAATTCGTTTTATTTCACAGATCGCTAGCCCGCGCGGAGACGCGTCTCTGGACACCACCCCCGTGCATCTAGCTCAAATAAAAATTTTCCCACCCGCCCACCTTGTGGTATATAGGAAGGTAGAATCTGGGTATTCGGCAAAAAATCTTAATTCTGTTTTTGTTCTCCAAACACTTGTTTGGCCTGTAATAGCTCCTTAATATTGTTTTGATGCTCTTCTAGCATCAAATTCCGTGGCAGGGGAGAAAATACCAGTTTCGTGTCTGGAGTTTCTCATCTTTTCCTAGAAGGAAATTATAATTAATTAAATTGACAGTGCAAGAGTAACTGCATACTCGTACGGACTCTTAGCGACTGTATGTTGCAATAGTGATTATTTGACAAGACAAATAAGTCTAAGTATCTAAGTCTTATCCTTAGGACGGACTTAATTTTTTTTATAAATTGACATTCCGTCACGCTTCAGACTACATCCCCCCTTTACAGGGATTCGGTTAGTTTGAACAGTTCAGTGTCCTCTGACAATTTGTCATTTACACTCTCACACAGTCACCTCAAGGATGTACGGATTCGGACTAAGGACTCCCGTTCCCAAGGCGAAGGCTGAGGAGGAGAGTTTGGGCGGAGATGAGCCATGCCCGGCACAAGCGGGCCCCTCAGTGAGGCGCAGTGTCGGGGAGTGGGAAGCGGAGAAACTGAAATCGGGGCAACCCCAAAAGACCCAAACACCTCCTAAAAAGGTACCCGTTCCCACTCCTCCCAAGAAGACAGTCGCACCCACGTCCCCCAAGCTCAAGCCCAAAGCAACAACCACCCAGTAGGCAAAGCAGCCAGAAAAAACCTTGGAGCAGCTCATGGAGAACCTTCAGCAACACAACAAGGCGCTGGAGGAATGCCAGCTACATACACGGGCTCTGTCGGAACACCTGCAAAACGCACCTCGCTTTGTCGCGGGCCAAGGACCCTCGTTCGCGGAGATGGCCGCCGCCCCGAAGCAGAACTTCCGGGAGCCTCTTCACTCGGTGATTGTGTCATCGGTTGATGACAAAGACACCGGGGAAGAGGTTCTTGAGAAGCTGAGGACAGCGGTAGATGCCAGAAATGAGGGCACCAGGGTGGAGAGACTGCGAAAAGCAAGAGACCAAAAGGTGGTGGTCGGTTTTAAAACGAGAGAGGAACTTACCCGGGTGGCCGAAAGAAACAAGAAGGGCGGAAACCTAATGGTAGAGGAAGTCAAAAACAAAGACCCTCCTCATCATTGTTAAGGACGTCCTCTCGAGCCACTCGGACGAGGAGTTTATCGAGGCGCTTAAACGCCAAAACAGCCACCTGATCGGAGACGTGCCTGCGGGTGATCTAAGGATGGGGGTGAAGTTCCGTCGCAGGACGAGGAACCCCCATATGTGCCACGTCATCCTGCAGGTATCCCCTGCTGTGTGGCAGAGGCTGACGCACGCGGGTCGAGTGCATATCGACTTGCAGCGGGTGCGTGTGCTGGACCAGTCGCCACTGATACAGTGCACCCGCTGTCTGCGCTACGGCCATAGTCGTAAGTTATGCACGGAACCCGCCGACCTCTGCACACACTGCGGGGACCCCCACATGAGGGTGGACTGCCCCTCACGGCTAGCTGCAGAGCCACCAAAGTGTCGAAACTGCGTTTCTGCAAAGATGGGTAAGACCGAGCACAACGCCTTCGACAGCGAGTGCCCAGTTCGTGTCAAGTGGGACGGGCTGGCGCGGCTGTCGGTGGCGTATTGCTAAGGTGGTCCCCGGCGGAAGCGCAGAATCCAGTGTGGGCAGACCCCACCAGTATCGCGTCGTACAGGCAAACCTCCAGAAGAGCAAACTGGCCACAGCTGAGCTCATTATGGAAGCCGAGAAAAGGAAGTGGGCGTTTGCAATGGTCCAGGAGCCATATATAGGTGGGATTGGAGAAATGAAGAGCCATCCGGGTACACGAGTAGTGCAGTGCGCCAGGAAGACCGAGAAAGTCAACAAAGCGGCCATTGTACTCTTTGACGACACCATAGACCTTACACAGTGCCCGACCCTGACAACAGAAAACTTTGCAGTGGTAAAACTGAGGACGGGTGCTTGGGAAATAGGTGTGGTGTCGGTGTACCTGGATGGTGGACAGCCTATCGAGCCAGACTTGGACCATCTAAAGAAAGTCATGGAGGAGATCGGAGTCAGCGACGTTATACTGGGGGGGGATGTCAACGCTTGGAACACGTGGTGGGGAAGCCGAGAGGCGGATCAGAGGGGGGAGGCCCTAGCAGGTGCCCTCGATGAACTAGGACTTCAGATCCTGAACTTGGGGACGGCTCCTACCTTCGATGTGACCAGAGGAGGACGAAGGTACTGCAGCTGTGTGGACATAACCACCTGTACCGAAGACATGCTTCGGAGTGTGGCAAACTGGAGACTATCCGGGGACGTCACCACCTCGGACCACAAGGCAATCCTGTTTGAATTAAAACTGGAGAAGGCAAAAGGTATGGACATAGTACGAACAACTCGAAAATATAATACTAAAAAGGCAAAATGGGTACAATTTTATGGGAAACTTGAGGGAATTTGGGACCAACAAAACATAAACAAAACAGAAATAGACAAAATAAATACCATAGAAGAGTTGAACAAGATCACAGAAAAATACACAGATTCAATAGAGAAGGCATGTGAAGGGACCATACCGATTGTTAGTAAAAGAAATCAGACAGGGTTGCCTTGGTGGACCGAGGAGTTGACACGAATGAAAGAGGAGGTCAAGAGACGTAAGAGGAGAATCTCCGGCGCCGCACCGAGACGTAGAGCATGGGTCTTAAGCCAGTATCTCGCAGCCAAAGGGGAGCTGAAACAAATGATGGACAACGCACTGACGGCTAGTTGGAAAGAGTTCTGTGGAAGGCAGGAACGAGAGACTATGTGGGACAGTATATATAGGGTAATAAGCCGCACTGCCAATAGGCAGGAAGACATACCGGATTCACGGCCTCTATTCACGGCGGAGGAACTAAAGTGGTCCGCATTTAGTTTTAATCCGAAGAAAGCTCCGGGCATTGACGGACTAACAGCGGACATATGCAGGGCGGCTATTACCCATAACCCGCAACTGTTCCTAGCAGTGCTAAACAGATGCCTCTCTCTGTCCCACTTTCCGACCATCTGGAAAGAAGCAGTAGTCGTTGTCCTCAGAAAACCTGGCAAGGACGACTATGCGCACCCCAAGTCATACAGGCCGATTGGGCTATTGCCTGTCTTGGGAAAGATTTTGGAGAAGATGTTGGTGCGGCGTATCAGATGGCACATATCGCCACAAGCCAGCAGGAGCCAGTACGGCTTCATGCCGCAGCGCAGCACCGAGGACTCCCTCTATGACCTGATAAAACACATTAAAGACAAACTCAATGAGAAGAAGATTATCGTCGTCATATCACTGGACATAGAGGGAGCCTTCGACAATGCCTGGTGGCCAGCAATGAAATGCCGACTGGCAGAAACAAGGTGCCCGATAAATCTAAGACGTCTGGTAGATAGTTATCTACTGGACAGGAGGGTGAGGGTGCGGTATGCAGGAGCAGAGCACGTACAAGACACGTCCAAAGGTTGCGTACAAGGCTCCATAGGAGGGCCCACCTTTTGGAACCTGCTCCTGGATCCCCTGCTGAAAGAGTTGGAGGAGCGTGGCGATTATGGCCAAGCGTTCGCGGATGATGTGGTCCTGATTTTTTCGGGGGAAACAGCACTTGATGTCCAGAGACAGGCTAATGCAAGTCTCGCTCATGTCCAGAAGTGGGGAATCGGAAATAAACTTAAGTTTGCGCCCCATAAAACAAAGGCTATGGTGGTCACAAATAAGCTGAAATACGATTCACCACTTCTGCACATGGGCGGTGAGGACATTGCCCTGTCTCGGGAGATCAAGATACTGGGGCTCACGGTTGATGATAAGCTGACGTTTAACGCCCACGCCTCGAATGTCACGAGGAAGGCGTTAAACTTATACAAACAGCTGTCAAGAGCCGCAAAAATCAGCTGGGGCCTGAAGCCCGAAATTATCAGGACCATATATACCGCTGTGGTGGAGCCGGTCATAATGTATGCTGCCAGTGCTTGGGCACCGGCCACGAATAAAGTAGGTATTAGGAAGCAGCTTAACACCGTCCAGCGGGGCTTTGCGCAGAAGATTGTCAGGGCGTATAGGACGACGTCGTTGAACTCGGCCTTGCTACTCTCCGGACTGCTTCCACTGGATCTACGGATTCGGGAAGCAGCCTCTTTTTATGAGACAAAAAGAGGATACTCCCGGAGAGTAACAGGGGACCGAGAGATAGAGACACCAGTCCCCTATACGGAGGCGCCACATCCTGCCAGTCAAACTGGTATGGACTTCAAGTGCGTGATGAACGATGCAGAAGTGGACCAGCAAGGACTCGTGCACCCGAAAATCTTCACTGACGGGAGCAGGATTCAGGGTAAGGTCGGTGCAGCCTTGAGCCTCTGGGAAAACGGGGTGGAGGTGAAGGCCCAAAAGTTTAAACTGGACCACTTCTGCACCGTCTATCAGGCCGAACTACTGGCTCTGCGCAAGGCCTCGGAGTTAGCTTTAAAACTTCCTGCAGCCGGTGTCCAGGTCTACTGCGACTCCAGATCAGCCTTGGAAACGGTTACCCGAGGCGTTTCCCTCCATCCCCTAGCTTTCGAGACGCAGAAAAATATCCAGACATTGGAAAATAGTGGGAAGACTTTCCAGATGTTCTGGATAAAGGCGCATGTAGGGATGGAGGGGAACGAGAGGGCTGACGTCTTGGCAAAGGAGGCAGCAATGGGCAGCAAAACAAGGCCACACTACGACCTGTGTCCGGCTTCATTCGTCAAGCGACAAATCCGAATGGAGTCGCTTGACG
Organism: Noctua pronuba; assembly: GCA_905220335.1. Classification (NCBI taxonomy): domain Eukaryota; kingdom Metazoa; phylum Arthropoda; class Insecta; order Lepidoptera; family Noctuidae; genus Noctua; species Noctua pronuba. The sequence continues at coordinate 20,494,078 of LR999892.1, read as the reverse complement.
AATGGAACACGAGATACAGGTCAGGCGAAACCGCCTCCACTACAAAAATATTTCTCCCGGACGCGATATCTGCTTACGACATAGTCAGGAAAACGGAGCTCAACCCCATAATTGTACAAGTGCTGACAGGGCATGGCGGGTTCTCCGAGTACTTGAATCGCTTCAAGTGCAAGGAGAGCCCGGCATGTCGCTGTGACCCGTCTAAAAATGAAAGCGTCCTACACTTGATAACAGAGTGCCCAATATTTGCCTCAAATAAATACAACATAGAGTCGGAAATTGATATTGAAATAAATTTAGATAACATACCAAAAATTATGGGAAATAAAAAAGTAAGAAAAAAGTTTTTGATATATTGTGAAGAAATTGCCACCAAAGTCGTTGAAAGTAACAAGTCATAAAGAAAATGATACACTCTTATGTATTACTAGAATACATAAGCAGTAATCGCAGTTAAAATAAAGAAATAAAAATATTAATTGTAGTAGAAAATCGTAAATTCTTAAAAAATCTATATACATATAATAAGACAGTAAAAAAACTGTGTCTGTACATTGAATATATTTAAAAAAAAAAAATTGAGGGGGGTTTAGAAACAGCAATAGAGCACGAATCCAAAACAAAATTCTGTCTGTTTGTCTGTTTATCTGTTTGTCTGTTTGTCTGTTTGTCTGTTTGTCTGTTTGTTTGTACACGCTAATCTTCGGAACTGCTAGACGGATTTGAAAGATTTTTTTTTTGTTGTATAGGTATTAAGTCTGGGCAACATATAGGCTATAATTTATCTTGGAAACTTGAACACCTGATGCAGAACCGCAATAGAATAGCTAAACTATAAGAGATACAAAAATGGTACCATAGCAAAAATTGTTCCACGTGATGAGCATTTTCTGCTGAGAGAATAAATATGAAGATCTGGAACACCTGATGTGGAACTCCAAGAGTCCAGCTACACTATAACATATATAGGAATGACGTCTTAGCAAACATTGTTCAATCTGATGAGCACTCTCTGTTGACTTATAAAATCGAAGATCTGGAACACCTGTTGTGGAACTCCAAGAGCCCAGCTACACCATAACACATATAGGAATGACGTCTTAGCAAACATTGTTCAATCTGATGAGCACTCTCTGTTGACTTATAAAATCGAAGATCTGGAACACCTGTTGTGGAACTCCAAGAGCCCAGCTACACCATAACACACATAGGAATGACGTCTTAGCAAAAATTGTTCAATCTGATGAGCACTCTCTGTTGATTTATAAAAATCGAAGTTCTAGAACACCTATTGTGGAACTACAAGAGCCCAGCTACACCATAACACATATTGGAATGAAGTCTTAGCAAAAATTGTTCAATCTGATGAGCACTCTCTGTTGACTTATAAAAATCGAAGATCTGGAACACCTGTTGTGGAACCCCAAGAGCTCAGCTACACCATAACACATATAGGAATGACGTCTTGGCAAAAGTTGTTCGGTCTGATGGGCATTTCCTGTTGACTTATAAAAATCGAAGATCAGAAACATCTGATGTGGAAATCAAAGCTATCACTAATTTCACTGTATAATTATAAAATAACATAGGGAGTTGCAACTGTTACCGCCTTCACCGTGTGGATACCTCCTCGCGGTGAAAGCGGTAACAGTTTAGGACTGATATTCGATAACGACGGTATATCATTGAAAATTTGACTCTACTGGATAAAACTCCTATTTATTTTTTTATTTTATCGTTTAAATATGCCTTCGGGCTTATGTTATTTGAGTGTTTTAGACTTTTTCCACTTATCTTCGTGACACGATAGCCTACCCGGTAACGCAGGGGAGCAGTCACTTACATTTTAATTGATCAGGTATCTTCACAATAAAACTATAACCATGCCTAGAAAGAGGTCAAATCTTTCCCAATGTTCCAAAGGAGCTAAAAGATTGAGGATCATAAGATCCCAAGAATCTACCGAAGAACGTCAGGAGAGACTTAATGCTGTTCGAACACATCAGGCTGCAACTCGCTCCTTGGAAACCTCTTCCTCTCTTCTCTTCTCTTCCTCTTGGATAACGAAGCACGCCTGCTTTCTCAGCGTATTTACGCATCTACATCCAGGTCTCTAGAGAACTGTGAAGAATATGATGCGCGACTGACCGCTGATCGTGAACGTCATGCATTGTCTCGCGAATCGGAGACGTTCACGGATAGAGAATTACGCTTGAGTTCCAAGCGTATCTACGCATCGACTTCTGACTTACAAAAATGAAAGATATGGAACGTCTCGAATCGTCTCGCGCATCCCGTTGTTTTCCCGTCCCCCTCTTAGAATTCGACATCAGACGTTTCAGATCTTCGATTTTGACGACCCCGTTGTCGCTGGCATAAGCAACAGGATCCGCGTACGAAGTCGCGGGCAGAAGCTAGTCTGTAATAAATTAAAGAAGTTGTAAAATAGCTGAGCCATAAAATAATATCTTAAAATTAGTAATGTAATAAAGTAATATTCGAAATTAAATAAGTAAATTGTTTGAAAAGATCTCTGATGACCCAAGTCAGAGGATCACTGGCCGGGCAGGAGTGGTTTTTAGTCGGTTCGAGTCCGACACTACCTCGACTGTCTCACCACCCGTGAGATAGTCGAGGTGTCCGTGGGGATTTCCCACTCCTGGCAAAAAAAAAAAAAAAAAAAAAAAAAAAAAAAAAAACCTAACCTAACCTAACCTAAACCCCAACAACCCTCAACCAGTCTGTACTCCTCGTAATAAAGACAAAGATTATATAAAACTGCATGGCAGAGCGGGTCTGTCATAGTCACGTAAAAGCTTTGCCGACGGTGGCGCTGCCCAACCGGTCGTTAAGTTCCCTAAAAAATGGTTGAGCTAAGCGGCGCGGATGTGCAGGTCATGTCCGTGAACGGATGCCGTCGGTCGGAGTCAGTCGGCTCGCGCTGCCATGCAGTTATCAGTCACATGTCCAATAGTAATAATAGTAATATGTGTAACCTTAAGTAAATAACGGTCACTGTAAATTAGTTGTAAAGAAAAGGAGATTGCCCGACTTGTAAGGTAAATTGGGTCCCAGTGATAAATTGTTGTGCCCTGAAGATTTTTATCTATACATATAATAAGACAGTAAAAAAACTGTGTCTGTACATTGAATATATTTAAAAAAAAAAAATTGAGGGGTGTTTAGAAACAGTAATAGAGCACGAATCCAAAAAAAAAATTCTGTCTGTTTGTCTGTTTATCTGTTTGTCTGTTTGTCTGTTTGTCTGTTTGTTTGTACACGCTAATCTTCGGAACTACTTGACGGATCTGAAAGATTTTTTTTTTGTTGTATAGGTATTAAGTCTGGGCAACATATAGGCTATAATTTATCTTGGAAACTTGAACACCTGATGCAGAACCGCAATAGAATAGCTAAACTATAAGAGATCCAAAAATGGTACCATAGCAAAAATTGTTCCACGTGATGAGCATTTTCTGCTGAGAGAATAAATTTGAAGATCTGGAACACCTGATGTGGAACTCCAAGAGTCCAGCTACACTATAACATATATAGGAATGACGTCTTAGCAAAAATTGTTCAATCTGATGAGCACTCTCTGTTGATTTATAAAAATCGAAGATCTGGAACACCTGTTGTGGAACTCCAAGAGCCCAGCTACACCATAACACATATAGGAATGACGTCTTAGCAAACATTGTTCAATCTGATGAGCACTCTCTGTTGACTTATAAAATCGAAGATCTGGAACACGTGTTGTGGAACTCCAAGAGCCCAGCTACACCATAACACATATAGGAATGACGTCTTAGCAAAAGTTGTTCGGTCTGATGGGCATTTCCTGTTGACTTATAAAAATCGAAGATCAGAAACATCTGATGTGGAAATCAAAGCTATCACTAATTTCACTGTATAATTATGAAATAACATAAGCTGGGAGTACCTCCACGCGGTGAAGGCGGTAACAGTTTAGGACTGATATTCGATGACGACGGTATATCATTGAAAATTTGACTCTACTGGACAAAACTCCTATTTATTTTTTTATTTTATTATCGAATAAATATGCCTTCAGGCTTATGTTATTTGAGTGTTTTAGACTTTTTCCACTTACCTTCGTGACACGGTAGCCTACCCGGTAACGCAGGGGAGCAGTCACTTAGATTTTAATTGATCAGGTATCTTCACAATAAAATTATAACCATGCCTAGAAAGAGGTCAAATCTTTCCCAATGTTCCAAAGGAGCTAAAAGATTGAGGATCATAAGAACCCAAGAATCTACCGAAGAACGTCAGGTGAGACTTGATGCTGTTCGAGAACATCAGGCTGCAACTCGCTCCGTGGAAACCTCTTCGGATCGCGAAGCACGCCTGCGTTCTCAGCGTATTTACGCATCTACATCCAGGTCTCTAGAGGACTGTGAAGAATATGATGCGCGACTGACCGCTGATCGTGAACGTCATGCATTGTCTCGCGAATCGGAGACGTTCACGGATAGAGAATTACGCTTGAGTTCCAAGCGTATCTACGCATCGACTTCTAGGTCTCTAGAGACAAGTGGGGAACGTGATGCACGACTGACCGCTGATCGTGAACGTCACGCATTGTCTCGCGAGTCGGAGACGTTTACGGATAGAGAATTACGCTTGAGTTCCAAGTGTATCTACGCATCGACTTCTGACTTATAAAAATGAAAGATATAGAACGTCTCGAATCGTCTCGCGCATCCCGTTGTTTTCCCGTCCCCGGGCTCTTAGAATTCCACATCAGACCTTTCAGATCTTCGATTTTGACGACCCCGTTGTCGCTGGCATAAGCAACAGGATCCGCGTACGAAGTCGCGGGCAGAAGCTAGTTTTAAATAATAGTAAAAACATTGTATTTTTATAATCAGAAACCATTTTTAAATTATTCACCCTGGTTCAAGAGATATCATTGTTTTTCTGTTGTAAAAATCTAGGTTATAATTAGAAATTGACATTGACATTTTCTCCTTATTCTAATTAGGTTAAGTACCTACTTCTACCTATCTACTATACATCATTAGGGGGATGGGATTACGACTCTATTACTTTATGCACATATAAATATAATAGCAGCATAATAAAAAGAAGATAGGTACTCATAGATGGTGTACAATTAACGTTAAAATATGAAAAAATGTATAATTAGTTAACAGTTTCACCATTAGACTTTAATAAAATATAACGTTATTGATAGGTAGTTCATTTCTAAGTACCAAAGGAATTAAATCAAATCAAAACTTGAATAAACCATTTATTCTTCATAAAATATACCATCCAAGAATTGAGCTGGAGCACTTACATCGTTGAAGCGGCCCCAGCTCAGATACCACAATACTGTCATAGTATGAGCACAACACCCTACTGTACGTTTACCCACTAGACAGTTACAATAATATGCAATGATACTATCTAAAGTATTTGCCCGATTTTCATCTTTACTTATCAATAAATAAGAGTAATAAGTTTTATTACTCACATGGCGGGACTTAATTCTAGCCCTAATTAAATAATTATTTTGACCCAATATTAAGGGCAAATCCTCTTCCAAAATATCACTGCTTACTTCAATATTATAAGTACCATTAGTTCTTATGTGCTCCCCATAATAGGATCTTGCCTGTTTTAATTGGTAGGATCCCAATGCAAATCTTCTTAAATCATCTAAAGTTAATCTAGGAAAATGGTTTAAATGAGGAGCACTGCTGTCTATGTTTTGGAAAACCGTACGTCTCCTATTGATGTTTTCCCTTTGAATAAATTCCCCTAAATAATTCCTGGTATTTAATCTCGCCTGAGCAATATGTAAGTACTCCACAGCATCAGGTCTGTCTTCAATTTTTGGGTGGAATTTATTCAAAAGAGCACAAGCAATTTTAAAATCATCCATAAGGTGTGTTGATGCTCTGTTAAAATATTCTTGTCGAAAGAGTTTGTAGTCTCTTTTAACCCGGCCATTTACTACTTCGACTACCCATCTACACATAGTCACACATCTGGATCTATTCGCTTGGTCAGTTGTCAATTGATGTTCATTTTCCAATAAAGACTCGGGCATGTATGTTTTATAATGATACCTTTCCAATTCAGGGATCACATCCCTAAACCCCCTATCCAATATAAATACGTCCCCCTGTCTAAAAAATGAGCGCATTGGACCTCTTTCATTACTAAATAGATCACTCATGATTGTTGAGTCATTTTTTGTTGCTTCATAAGGTCCAATGCAATCTAAAATGTATCCATCACAACATGTGATTAAAAACGGTTTAACCAAATTGGCATATTTATGGAGACTATATGTTTGTTTCTGGTATTTGTAGTTACTACTACTCTGTACATAAACATATGTACCATCACATATGACAATGGCAGGTTTAGTATCTGAAGCCATGCTACTATCTCCAAATAGACCTTCAGGAATAGTCCTGTTACGTGAGGCCACATTTTGTATACTTGTATGGTTAACTCCCAAATGCATTGGTACAAAATGTTCTGTTAAACATTCTCCAACAATCTTCATTTTTTTCTCTAATGTAGATCGTGGCAATTGAAAAAGAGTTGCCAGTCTTTGGTTGCTGTCCCCTGTCCTAAGCTTTACGAGAAATATGCTCAATGCAAGGCTAGGTTTTGTAACTTTATTATTTAAAGATGGAATGCTATTTAATAGTTCATTAAATTGCACTTCTGTAAGTCCCAGCCAATAATGGCGTAAATGTGAATCCATGGCTGCAATATCATTAAAATCTAAGGTCCTTTGGGAAGCTCTTTCCAGCATGGAAAATATATCATCGACTTGAAAGCCAGTAAAATCATTTAAAGTGGCATTCAGTTCATCCCACTGATTACTATTTAAGTGGTGATGGCAGATTCTAGCATTTAAGGGTATATATATATTGTACTGCAATAACAACAATTCCTTGATAGTCATGGGCACTAAAAGACGGTCAATATTTTCACATCCTACAAACATGCAGTGACGAGAAGCTGCGGCAACTCGTTTATACTTTTGTGAATTAACTTTAGATTGATGTTGTGGTGCTTGTTGTGGTTGGTGTGTTGGAGCTGGCATTGGAGGTGGTTCAGGCACCCCAGTATCTTCTAAAGAAGGTGAAGTTACATCCATGAAACTGTCAGGTCTGTTTGTATCTTGAACCTCCAAACGTCGTGTTTCCCGAGTTGCTGCTAACCAGCAAGGAATGCACACTCTTTCTAAATGTGAAGCCTAAAATGAAATACAGTTGGTATTAGTGAATATCAGAATATACACCTGAGACTTTGTATGTTGTTGCAAGAATGGTGAAGTGGTCCTTGGTCTAGTGGTCGCAAGTGCGACTGCTGAGCATGAGATCCCGGGTTTGATTCGCAGGTCAGGCAGTGTTACTGGAGTTTTCCGTTAGGAATTTCTCAGTATCAGCCATGGAGTCTGAATTTGGGCCCGGTTGATGGCAATAGGCTCGCCCCCTATCACATGGGACTTCAACATAACTGGCTAGACTTCTGCCTAACCCTTCGGGGATTATAAGCGTGATTTTATGTTGTTATTACAAAAAATACTGACCAGGTGTGCTAGAGTCCATCTTAAAATCATACTCCGTTGTGGGCAGTCTAACTCAACTCTATGGGTTCTCCGACTTGCAATAGAGATACCACATCCATAACAAATGTTCAAGTGGCCAAATGCAGGTGACATGTCCTCGTGGGATCCAGTTATATTTGATAAGACACGTTCTTGCAACAACAAATAACATTCAATACACAGGATATCATCCAACGCTACCTGAAAAAGATTATAAAATCATTACTCTTCTATATTTATAACTCTTTCACTGATATTTAATGTTTAAGTATTGTAGGCAGGCAGTTGTATGGTCTATTTACTTAATCTTACTTTCAACACTTTGATGAAATAATTATTATTTAAAAAATATCTTAGTGCATGTTGTGTTAATTTGACATATCGGTGTGTTTTTTAAATGTGGAGAAAATACCAGTTTCGTGTCTGGAGTTTCTCATCTTTTCCTAGAAGGAAATTATAATTAATTAAATTGACAGTGCAAGAGTAACTGCATACTCGTACGGACTCTTAGCGACTGTATGTTGCAATAGTGATTATTTGACAAGACAAATAAGTCTAAGTATCTAAGTCTTATCCTTAGGACGGACTTAATTTTTTTTATAAATTGACATTCCGTCACGCTTCAGACTACATCCCCCCTTTACAGGGATTCGGTTAGTTTGAACAGTTCAGTGTCCTCTGACAATTTGTCATTTACACTCTCACACAGTCACCTCAAGGATGTACGGATTCGGACTAAGGACTCCCGTTCCCAAGGCGAAGGCTGAGGAGGAGAGTTTGGGCGGAGATGAGCCATGCCCGGCACAAGCGGGCCCCTCAGTGAGGCGCAGTGTCGGGGAGTGGGAAGCGGAGAAACTGAAATCGGGGCAACCCCAAAAGACCCAAACACCTCCTAAAAAGGTACCCGTTCCCACTCCTCCCAAGAAGACAGTCGCACCCACGTCCCCCAAGCTCAAGCCCAAAGCAACAACCACCCAGTAGGCAAAGCAGCCAGAAAAAACCTTGGAGCAGCTCATGGAGAACCTTCAGCAACACAACAAGGCGCTGGAGGAATGCCAGCTACATACACGGGCTCTGTCGGAACACCTGCAAAACGCACCTCGCTTTGTCGCGGGCCAAGGACCCTCGTTCGCGGAGATGGCCGCCGCCCCGAAGCAGAACTTCCGGGAGCCTCTTCACTCGGTGATTGTGTCATCGGTTGATGACAAAGACACCGGGGAAGAGGTTCTTGAGAAGCTGAGGACAGCGGTAGATGCCAGAAATGAGGGCACCAGGGTGGAGAGACTGCGAAAAGCAAGAGACCAAAAGGTGGTGGTCGGTTTTAAAACGAGAGAGGAACTTACCCGGGTGGCCGAAAGAAACAAGAAGGGCGGAAACCTAATGGTAGAGGAAGTCAAAAACAAAGACCCTCCTCATCATTGTTAAGGACGTCCTCTCGAGCCACTCGGACGAGGAGTTTATCGAGGCGCTTAAACGCCAAAACAGCCACCTGATCGGAGACGTGCCTGCGGGTGATCTAAGGATGGGGGTGAAGTTCCGTCGCAGGACGAGGAACCCCCATATGTGCCACGTCATCCTGCAGGTATCCCCTGCTGTGTGGCAGAGGCTGACGCACGCGGGTCGAGTGCATATCGACTTGCAGCGGGTGCGTGTGCTGGACCAGTCGCCACTGATACAGTGCACCCGCTGTCTGCGCTACGGCCATAGTCGTAAGTTATGCACGGAACCCGCCGACCTCTGCACACACTGCGGGGACCCCCACATGAGGGTGGACTGCCCCTCACGGCTAGCTGCAGAGCCACCAAAGTGTCGAAACTGCGTTTCTGCAAAGATGGGTAAGACCGAGCACAACGCCTTCGACAGCGAGTGCCCAGTTCGTGTCAAGTGGGACGGGCTGGCGCGGCTGTCGGTGGCGTATTGCTAAGGTGGTCCCCGGCGGAAGCGCAGAATCCAGTGTGGGCAGACCCCACCAGTATCGCGTCGTACAGGCAAACCTCCAGAAGAGCAAACTGGCCACAGCTGAGCTCATTATGGAAGCCGAGAAAAGGAAGTGGGCGTTTGCAAAACTTTGGCGCACCCGTAAAAAACTCGTTTAAAAAAAAAAAACCTAACCTAACCTAACCTAACCTTTTTTTTTTTTTTTTTTTTTTGTTCTCGATGTGGAAATCCTCATGGATTTCCTCCGCCCCGGGGAGAGCGGAGGGGTCTGTCAGACTCTTACTGACTAAAACCACACCGGTGTTCCCTCGCACACTTGCGTCGGGGGGCAGCGGGATCTAATGCGACTTCCGCTGCCCCGGACTAGTGCCGGCCCGCTTGACCTGCGGGCCACATCCCGGGGGGGAGTGAGGTGTAAAACTCCCCCCGCTACGTCTAAGAGAGGCGCGCGTGGACCACTACGCGCCGCCGTCTCGGGTCCAGTGTGATGGAGGGCGACGGATGTCCCCGAATCCGCCGCCCCTGGACCTATTTAGGGGGGCCGGAAGAGGGCGTTGTCCGCCCTCTGCCGACGCCCGGTGCGTCTGCTGCGGGATGGGCGAGAGGTCGTTATCTCCCTCTCCCTTTCCGCAGCTTCCTTCTGCGACATGACGGTTTCGCAGAAGGACATCACTGCGTCCCAGGACTCTGCGCTGCCGACCATCGAACGAACGACGGCCGGCAGCGACAGGTCTCCTCCAACCTCTGTTACGAGCGCACGGCGCGGCTCATCCCACGCGCCGCACTCGGCCAGCGTATGCCGCGCCGTGTCCTCCAGACAGTGGACGCAGTGATGACACCGGGCGTCCGGCTCCCTGCTTATGCGACACAGGTACTTCCCGAAGCAGCCGTGCCCCGAGAGCACCTGCGTCGCCCGAAACGACAGGGAGCCGTGCTTCCTCCCGAGCCAGTCGTCGAGTACTGGCCGGATCGCCTCGATTGTGTCGAGGCCGGCGGTAGGCAGCTCTAGCCTGCCCCGCCATTCCGCCACCATGACCTGTCGGAGCTGAGACCGGTACAGCGTGATCTGTCGCTGCACCAGCCTCTCGCCCCGATCCTTGGCCTCCTCGCACCACTGGTGTAGTGTCGCGAGGGTCTTCGCCTCCAGGTCCCACGGCGGGGATCCGGCCAGTACGCAAGCCGCCTCGTAGGAGATCGTGCGATATCCCCGTATGGCTCTAACGGCCATCGCTCTCTGCGGTCTGCGCAGAACAGCGATAGTGCGGGCCGTCAGGTCTGTTGCCCATATCGGGGCCCCATACAGGGCCATCGATCGCACGATCCCCACGTACAACCGCCTACAGGCGTTGCTCGGGCCCCCCAGATTGGGAAGCAGCGTTGACAGCGCGCCCGCCGCGCCCATCAACTTGGGCACCAGCCGCTGAAAGTGGGGGCCGAAATCCCAACGGCTGTCGAGCACCAATCCAAGGTACTTCATGGTTGACCCGACAGCGATCCGGACCCCCCCGACCACAATATGTGATCCCAACGGCGGCGCCCGTCGGGGGCCATGAAAGGCAATGGCCTCCGACTTGTTGAGGGCCACCTCCAGGCCCAGGCGTCGTATGCGGCTCACCACCTGTGAGACCGCAGCCGTAGCCAGCAACGCTGCCTCCCTGTACGAGCTCCCCCGAGCCGTGACCAGCGTGTCGTCCGCATAGCACGTCAGGTCCACTCCCGGTGGGAGCTCGCACCGCAAAACCCAGTCGTATCCGATGTTCCACAGGGGTGGGCCCAGAACCGAGCCCTGTGGAACACCGCACGACATCTCGCGACGGCCCGTGCCGTCGCGTCCCGAGTAGGTGACACACCTTCCGGACAGATAAGCCCCCACGATGTTGCGGAGGTAGGAAGGCACCCGATGGTATCGCAGGGCCTCCCTAATGCAACTCCAGGGCAGGGTGTTGAACGCGTTGGAGATGTCCAAGGACACCGCCAGCACCACCCCACCCCGGGACACCGCTTCCTCCGCCAGGACTCTCACCCTCATGATGGCGTCGATGGTCGAGCGCCCACGCCGGAAGCCAAACTGGCTGTCGTCCAGGTTCGGCCCCTCTGTACACAAGTGGCTGACGAGGCGATCTGCGATTACTCGCTCCAACATCTTGCCCGCCTCGTCCAGCAGCACTATGGGCCGATAAGCGGACGACGAATCCGCCGGGCGCCCCGCCTTCTTGAGCAAGACCAGCCGACCAGCCTTCCACCTGGTCGGGAACTGGCCCCGCTCGAGGCACGCCGAGAAGAGTCCCCTCAGTGGGGGCTCCAGCTCCTTCAGGGCGAGGACCAGAGTGCGGCCAGGCACTCCGTCGGGCCCCGGAGCAGTGTATTTTGCCCGGAGCCGCATCACGGCCGCGCTCATCTCCGCCTGTGTCACCTCTGGGACGGTTTCGCTCTCCCCTTCTTCCGACTCTGCAGCTGTGTGCGGAGCCATCGGCGGTGGCTCGTGCTCGGCTCTCTGAGGGAAGAGAGCCGAGACCACTCGCTCCAGAAACTGCGGCTCGAGACCTTCCGTTAGCGGGGGGGCCCACGGCAGGATTCAGGGTAAGGTCGGTGCAGCCTTGAGCCTCTGGGAAAAAGGGGTGGAGGTGAAGGCCCAAAAGTTTAAACTGGACCACTTCTGCACCGTCTATCAGGCCGAACTACTGGCTCTGCGCAAGGCCTCGGAGTTAGCTTTAAAACTTCCTGCAGCCGGTGTCCAGGTCTACTGCGACTCCAGATCAGCCTTGGAAACGGTTACCCGAGGCGTTTCCCTCCATCCCCTAGCTTTCGAGACGCAGAAAAATATCCAGACATTGGAAAATAGTGGGAAGACTTTCCAGATGTTCTGGATAAAGGCGCATGTAGGGATGGAGGGGAACGAGAGGGCTGACGTCTTGGCAAAGGAGGCAGCAATGGGCAGCAAAACAAGGCCACACTACGACCTGTGTCCGGCTTCATTCGTCAAGCGACAAATCCGAATGGAGTCGCTTGACGAATGGAACACGAGATACAGGTCAGGCGAAACCGCCTCCACTACAAAAATATTTCTCCCGGACGCGATATCTGCTTACGACATAGTCAGGAAAACGGAGCTCAACCCCATAATTGTACAAGTGCTGACAGGGCATGGCGGGTTCTCCGAGTACTTGAATCGCTTCAAGTGCAAGGAGAGCCCGGCATGTCGCTGTGACCCGTCTAAAAATGAAAGCGTCCTACACTTGATAACAGAGTGCCCAATATTTGCCTCAAATAAATACAACATAGAGTCGGAAATTGATATTGAAATAAATTTAGATAACATACCAAAAATTATGGGAAATAAAAAAGTAAGAAAAAAGTTTTTGATATATTGTGAAGAAATTGCCACCAAAGTCGTTGAAAGTAACAAGTCATAAAGAAAATGATACACTCTTATGTATTACTAGAATACATAAGCAGTAATCGCAGTTAAAATAAAGAAATAAAAATATTAATTGTAGTAGAAAATCGTAAATTCTTAAAAAATCTATACATATAATTAAAGAAGTTGTAAAATAGCTGAGCCATAAAATAATATCTTAAAATTAGTAATGTAATAAAGTAATATTCGAAATTAAATAAGTAAATTGTTTGAAAAGATCTCTGATGACCCAAGTCAGAGGATCACTGGCCGGGCAGGAGTGGTTTTTAGTCGGTTCGAGTCCGACACTACCTCGACTGTCTCACCACCCGTGAGATAGTCGAGGTGTCCGTGGGGATTTCCCACTCCTGCCAAAAAAAAAAAAAAAAAAAAAAAAAAAAAACCTAACCTAACCTAACCTAAACCCCAACAACCCTCAACCAGTCTGTACTCCTCGTAATAAAGACAAAGATTATATAAAACTGCATGGCAGAGCGGGTCTGTCATAGTCACGTAAAAGCTTTGCCGACGGTGGCGCTGCCCAACCGGTCGTTAAGTTCCCTAAAAAATGGTTGAGCTAAGCGGCGCGGATGTGCAGGTCATGTCCGTGAACGGATGCCGTCGGTCGGAGTCAGTCGGCTCGCGCTGCCATGCAGTTATCAGTCACATGTCCAATAGTAATAATAGTAATATGTGTAACCTTAAGTAAATAACGGTCACTGTAAATTAGTTGTAAAGAAAATTTATTATATAAGTTTAAAACTGTTAAGCCTGGAAAACATAAATAATAAAAATAAAAAAAAATAAAAAATATATATATATTATAATAACAAAAAAAAAAAAAAAAAAAAAAAAACAAATATATGGACTCACGTAGATAATAAGTTATAATAATAAGTTCACCTAAATGTAACGTGTCCAGTGAAGGAGCACGTATGTAATATTAAGAAATGAAAAAGAACTGCAAACAATTTAATAATTAAAAAAAGGGCGCGGACCACCAAGTCTGCGGTAAAAAACTCGTTTAAAAAAAAAAAAACCTTTTTTTTTTTTTTGTTCTCGATGTGGAAATCCTCATGGATGTTCTCCGCCCTGGGGGAGAGCGGAGGGGTCTGTCAGACTCTTACTGACTAAAACCACACCGGTGTTCCCTCGCACACTTGCGTCGGGGGGCAGCGGGATCTAATGCGACTTCCGCTGCCCCGGACTAGTGCCGGCCCGCTTGACCTGCGGGCCACGTCCCGGGGGGGGAGTGAGGTGTAAAACTCCCCCCGCTACGTCTAAGAGAGGCACGCGTGGAACACTACGCGCCGCCGTCTCGGATCCAGTGTGATGGAGGGCGACGGATGTCCCCGAATCCGCCGCCCCTGGACCTATTTAGGGGGGCCGGAAGAGGGCGTTGTCCGCCCTCTGCCGACGCCCGGTGCGTCTGCTGCGGGATGGGCGAGAGGTCGTTATCTCCCTCTCCCTTTCCGCAGCTTCCTTCTGCGACATGACGGTTTCGCAGAAGGACATCACTGCGTCCCAGGACTCTGCGCTGCCGACCATCGAACGAACGACGGCCGGCAGCGACAGGTCTCCTCCAACCTCTGTTACGAGCGCACGGCGCGGCTCATCCCACGCGCCGCACTCGGCCAGCGTATGCCGCGCCGTGTCCTCCAGACAGTGGACGCAGTGATGACACCGGGCGTCCGGCTCCCTGCTTATGCGACACAGGTACTTCCCGAAGCAGCCGTGCCCCGAGAGCACCTGCGTCGCCCGAAACGACAGGGAGCCGTGCTTCCTCCCGAGCCAGTCGTCGAGTACTGGCCGGATCGCCTCGATTGTGTCGAGGCCGGCGGTAGGCAGCTCTAGCCTGCCCCGCCATTCCGCCACCATGACCTGTCGGAGCTGAGACCGGTACAGCGTGATCTGTCGCTGCACCAGCCTCTCGCCCCGATCCTTGGCCTCCTCGCGCCACTGGTGTAGTGTCGCGAGGGTCTTCGCCTCCAGGTCCCACGGCGGGGATCCGGCCAGTACGCAAGCCGCCTCGTAGGAGATCGTGCGATATCCCCGTATGGCTCTAACGGCCATCGCTCTCTGCGGTCTGCGCAGAACAGCGATAGTGCGGGCCGTCAGGTCTGTTGCCCATATCGGGGCCCCATACAGGGCCATCGATCGCACGATCCCCACGTACAACCGCCTACAGGCGTTGCTCGGGCCCCCCAGATTGGGAAGCAGCGTTGACAGCGCGCCCGCCGCGCCCATCAACTTGGGCACCAGCCGCTGAAAGTGGGGGCCGAAATCCCAACGGCTGTCGAGCACCAATCCAAGGTACTTCATGGTTGACCCGACAGCGATCCGGACCCCCCCGACCACAATATGTGATCCCAACGGCGGCGCCCGTCGGGGGCCATGAAAGGCAATGGCCTCCGACTTGTTGAGGGCCACCTCCAGGCCCAGGCGTCGTATGCGGCTCACCACCTGTGAGACCGCAGCCGTAGCCAGCAACGCTGCCTCCCTGTACGAGCTCCCCCGAGCCGTGACCAGCGTGTCGTCCGCATAGCACGTCAGGTCCACTCCCGGTGGGAGCTCGCACCGCAAAACCCAGTCGTATCCGATGTTCCACAGGGGTGGGCCCAGAACCGAGCCCTGTGGAACACCGCACGACATCTCGCGACGGCCCGTGCCGTCGCGTCCCGAGTAGGTGACACACCTTCCGGACAGATAAGCCCCCACGATGTTGCGGAGGTAGGAAGGCACCCGATGGTATCGCAGGGCCTCCCTAATGCAACTCCAGGGCAGGGTGTTGAACGCGTTGGAGATGTCCAAGGACACCGCCAGCACCACCCCACCCCGGGACACCGCTTCCTCCGCCAGGACTCTCACCCTCATGATGGCGTCGATGGTCGAGCGCCCACGCCGGAAGCCAGCGCCCACGCCGGAAGCCAACCTAACCTAACCTTTTTTTTTTTTTGGTCTCGATGTGGAAATCCTCATGGATGTCCTCCGCCCTGGGGGAGAGCGGAGGGGTCTGTCAGACTCTTACTGACTAAAACCACACCGGTGTTCCCTCGCACACTTGCGTCGGGGGGCAGCGGGATCTAATGCGACTTCCGCTGCCCCGGACTAGTGCCGGCCCGCTTGACCTGCGGGCCACGTCCCGGGGGGGAGTGAGGTCTAAAACTCCCCCCGCTACGTCTAAGAGAGGCGCGCGTGGAACACTACGCGCCGCCGTCTCGGGTCCAGTGTGATGGAGGGCGACGGATGTCCCCGAATCCGCCGCCCCTGGACCTATTTAGGGGGGCCGGAAGAGGGCGTTGTCCGCCCTCTGCCGACGCCCGGTGCGTCTGCTGCGGGATGGGCGAGAGGTCGTTATCTCCCTCTCCCTTTCCGCAGCTTCCTTCTGCGACATGACGGTTTCGCAGAAGGACATCACTGCGTCCCAGGACTCTGCGCTGCCGACCATCGAACGAACGACGGCCGGCAGCGACAGGTCTCCTCCAACCTCTGTTATGAGCGCACGGCGCGGCTCATCCCACGCGCCGCACTCGGCCAGCGTATGCCGCGCCGTGTCCTCCAGACAGTGGACGCAGTGATGACACCGGGCGTCCGGCTCCCTGCTTATGCGACACAGGTACTTCCCGAAGCAGCCGTGCCCCGAGAGCACCTGCGTCGCCCGAAACGACAGGGAGCCGTGCTTCCTCCCGAGCCAGTCGTCGAGTACTGGCCGGATCGCCTCGATTGTGTCGAGGCCGGCGGTAGGCAGCTCTAGCCTGCCCCGCCATTCCGCCACCATGACCTGTCGGAGCTGAGACCGGTACAGCGTGATCTGTCGCTGCACCAGCCTCTCGCCCCGATCCTTGGCCTCCTCGCGCCACTGGTGCAGTGTCGCGAGGGTCTTCGCCTCCAGGTCCCACGGCGGGGATCCGGCCAGTACGCAAGCCGCCTCGTAGGAGATCGTGCGATATCCCCGTATGGCTCTAACGGCCATCGCTCTCTGCGGTCTGCGCAGAACAGCGATAGTGCGGGCCGTCAGGTCTGTTGCCCATATCGGGGCCCCATACAGGGCCATCGATCGCACGATCCCCACGTACAACCGCCTACAGGCGGTGCTCGGGCCCCCCAGATTGGGAAGCAGCGTTGACAGCGCGCCCGCCGCGCCCATCAACTTGGGCACCAGCCGCTGAAAGTGGGGGCCGAAATCCCAACGGCTGTCGAGCACCAATCCAAGGTACTTCATGGTTGACCCGACAGCGATCCGGACCCCCCCTACCACAATATGTGATCCCAACGGCGGCGCCCGTCGGGGGCCATGAAAGGCAATGGCCTCCGACTTGTTGAGGGCCACCTCCAGGCCCAGGCGTCGTATGCGGCTCACCACCTGTGAGACCGCAGCCGTAGCCAGCAACGCTGCCTCCCTGTACGAGCTCCCCCGAGCCGTGACCAGCGTGTCGTCCGCATAGCACGTCAGGTCCACTCCCGGTGGGAGCTCGCACCGCAAAACCCAGTCGTATCCGATGTTCCACAGGGGTGGGCCCAGAACCGAGCCCTGTGGAACACCGCACGACATCTCGCGACGGCCCGTGCCGTCGCGTCCCGAGTAGGTGACACACCTTCCGGACAGATAAGCCCCCACGATGTTGCGGAGGTAGGAAGGCACCCGATGGTATCGCAGGGCCTCCCTAATGCAACTCCAGGGCAGGGTGTTGAACGCGTTGGAGATGTCCAAGGACACCGCCAGCACCACCCCACCCCGGGACACCGCTTCCTCCGCCAGGACTCTCACCCTCATGATGGCGTCGATGGTCGAGCGCCCACGCCGGAAGCCAAACTGGCTGTCGTCCAGGTTCGGCCCCTCTGTACACAAGTGGCTGACGAGGCGATCTGCGATTACTCGCTCCAACATCTTGCCCGCCTCGTCCAGCAGCACTATGGGCCGATAAGCGGACGACGAATCCGCCGGGCGCCCCGCCTTCTTGAGCAGGACCAGTCGACCAGCCTTCCACCTGGTCGGGAACTGGCCCCGCTCGAGGCACGCCGAGAAGAGTCCCCTCAGTGGGGGCTCCAGCTTCTTCAGGGCGAGGACCAGAGCGCGGCCAGGCACTCCGTCGGGCCCCGGAGCAGTGTTTTTTGCCCGGAGCCGCATCACGGCCGCGCTCATCTCCGCCTGTGTCACCTCTGGGACGGTTTCGCTCTCCCCTTCTTCCGACTCTGCAGCTGTGTGCGGAGCCATCGGCGGTGGCTCGTGCTCGGCTCTCTGAGGGAAGAGAGCCGAGACCACTCGCTCCAGAAACTGCGGCTCGAGACCTTCCGTTAGCGGGGGGGCCCACGGCCGAAGTTTCCCTCGGACCGTGCGGTAAGGGCGCCCCCACGGATCTCCGTCTAGGGTCGCCAGCAGCTCCTCTCTAGAGCGCGTCTTCGACTCGCCGATGGCCAGCCACAGAGCCGCCTTCGCCGCGCGGTACACCTCATACAGCGCGGCTTCTTCGTCGGGATCCCGCAGACGTCTCCTCCGACATCGCGTGTACGGGCGTCTGGCGTCAGCGCACTCGACGCGCAGCCGCTCGACCTCGATGCACCACCAGTACACGCGGCGCCCTGCGAAGCGGAGAGAGGAGACGCGTGGCATGGACGCGTCGCAGATTTGCGTCATCGCGTCGCCAAACCACTGCGCCTCCCGTTCGACGTCGACGGGACCGACGGTAGCCGACTCCCGGATCCAGGCTTGGACGATGGTGGCTTCCTCGAGAGCCTCCCTGTCGAGGCGTTTCAGCGCCCAACGCGGGCCGTCTCTTCGGGGGGCGGATTGGCTACGACCTCCAGCGGTCTGGGCGTCGACGTCGAAGCGTATGTATCGGTGATCCGATAGCGTCTCCACCTCCACTTCCACGTGCCAATCACGAACGCGGTGCACGACAGCAGGACTAGCGAACGAGACGTCCACTATGGACCCGCCCCGCTGACGCACACACGTGTAGGCCGAGCCCCGATTTAAGACGGCCAGGCCCGTCGTAACGGCCCACTCCTCTAGCACTTCGCCTCTCGGGTCTGTGACCGGGGATCCCCACGCAGCAGACTTGGCGTTCAGATCACCGAGAAGCAAAATGGGCCGAGGATGAGACCGGCCGACGACGGCTCCCAACTCGACAAGGAAACTCTCGAAATCGGCGAGACTCCTGTTGGGCGAAAAGTATGCCCCGATCGTGACGATCCCGTTCACAAGGGCGGCAACCCAACCGTGACCCCGGGATACGTCGACAAGAGTCCCGCCGATGATGGCCACCAGGCCGTCTAGATCCCCTGCCCAGTTATCGCGGGGGGGGACGAAATACGGCTCAGCGACCACCGCCACATTTATCGACCACTGCGCCATGCTCAGAAACAAGAGATCCTGAGCTCTGGTGCAGTGGTTGATGTTCGCCTGGAGGAAATGGAAGTGCGCCATCACTGGCACTCCATTTCCTCGGCGCTTCGTCCTACCAAAGGCCGGGAGTCGGCCGTGGTGCTAGGGGGTGCGGGCCCCGTAGCTTTGGTCCAACGCTTGCTGCGCTTTCTGGGCGCGCCGCAAGCGTTGCCGCCAGTTCTGTGCCCCGCGGATTTTCCTGCAGCTGCACAGAGGCTGCAGTTTGGCTCCGCGGAGCACTGGGACGCCTTATGGCCGGGCTGACCGCAGCGATAACACAAATCGCTGCGGTCTACCGCGCTAGTGCACTGTGCCCGGACGTGTCCTTTCTCCAGGCACCGATAACACTGCATGGCCCTGGGTGCCAAGAGTTTAACTCTCGCTGACACCCAGCCCACCAACAGACGTCCCGCGGCGGCGACTTGCTTTGCCGCAGCCACTGGACACCGCACCCATATAGTGCCTAGCCCGCCAGTGTTGACCCGGATTTCGCCCGCCCGCACATTTTCTGGCGAGCATCCGCCGCTCCGGGCTATGGCCGTCACTACCTCCTCCGGGGTAATAGAGTCGTCCAGCCCATCGACGCGCACCTCAGCCGTCTTGATGGGCCTGGACACCCGGGCCTCCTCGGGGTTGAGGACGTCCCTTAGTTTTGCAGCTAGAGAGTCCGCCCTCTCGGCACTGCTGGTCCCCGCCAACTCGAACATCTTGGCCCCCGTGGCTGCCGTTCTGAAACGGAAGCCGTCCGGGGAGCCGAAATCGGCAAAGACCAGCTTGCCCCTCGCCTCCGCCAGTACCTTCTGGTACGTCACACCCCTCTCCTTGGCTTCTGGCTGCAGCGTGACCACTACAGCCTCGGAGCGGGGGACGCGGATTTTCGGGGCTTGCCCCTTGGAGCCCGGCGCGTTCTTGGCCTTACGGCCCCTCTTCCGCCTCTTTTTGCGGGTTTCGGCCGTCTTCCAGGCACCCTCTTTTTCTTGGGGGGGCGAGCTGCTCCCCCCTTCAATGGGATTTTTCGCCCCCTTCCCGGCCGCTTTGCCCCCCTCTGTGGTCTTTTTGGGCGCCTGCGCGGGCTTTTTTGGCGCAGGTGGCGCTTTCGCCACTTGTGCCCATGTTGGCCCAGCCGTTGTTGGAGCGGGCTCCGCCTCTTTCCTCCGCTTATCTGCCGCTAGCGGTGGGCGAAGGTTAATAGGGGGGTTGAGCCTGGGCTCTAGACTGTCCAGGCGAGCGGTCATGATGTTCAACAGCCGGCTGAACTGGTCTTCCCCCAAAGACCCGTTCTGTGGCAGAGCACGACTGTCCGCAGTCGTCGCACCCTGCTGCCGGCTGAAGTCTGCCCTCAGGGCGCTGACCTCCCGCTGGAGCTCCTCCATCTTCGTTTGGAGACGATGATTCTCCTCTCGGAGCTTCACCGTCTCCTCCGAGATCGTGCGGTCAAGGAGGACGTCCACCGCCTCTTTGATCCCGTATGCCGCCTCCTTCAGGGCCCGCGTGAACGTCCCCTTCAGGTTGCCCGATTTCGTAGCTACCTTCAGGACGACGTCCACGCCGTCCAATACCTGGCGGCTAAGGGCGTCTGCCGTTAAGCCCTCTGGAGTTGCGGCGGTCTGCGTCCGCCTCTCCCTTGCTCGTCGAGCCAACTCAGCGACCTCGTCGGTCGCGATGGCCTTTCGGCCCTCTCTTCTCGCGGCATTGAGCTCCGCCTTGGTGCTCAGCAATGTGATGGACGCCTCGGCATCAGTTTGGTCCACTTGCATTGCCCCGTCGGACTCGCTGACTGGTGTATCGGGGAGCTTCAAGAAGCGGCCCCGGGAGTCGCGTGACGCTGCCGAGGCGCTCGCACCGGAAGGCATGCCGCGTCCTCTTCCTCTCCTGGCTGTCGTCACCTTGGGGGCCGGCAGGTTCTCCTCGCTAGAGGACAAACCGGCCGAACCCGCATCCGACTCACAGACACGCGGCCGCTTACCCCAAAACTTGGAAGGTGCGGCCGCAACTACTCGCGGTGTGTCGTCAACCTCCGACGACACATTCACCCTCTCTAGAACTACTCGTGGTTCCGCCGGAGCCTCAGCTCCCGGCCTCAGAGACGTAGCGCCAGAGTCCGACACTGCGTCCACCTCGTAGCGCTCGACCGATCCTCGGTCGGTCCTCTTAAAACTAAAAGAGATGAGGTCTTCAAAAGACCTCGATCTCGTGGAGCCTCCTCGGCTCTTGTTGCTGGTGGTAATTGATGATGAATTAAAACGGTTGGTGCCCTCCCCAGAATACGGGGGGCTTGACGATCCCGAAGGGATCGTGGCGGATTCTCCAACTGCTGAGCAGCTGGTACCGCCCTGGGGTAGTTTTTTGCAACTCGTCTTTTTCATTTTTTTTTTTGTTTTCCTTTGAAGGGTGCGGTCCCTATCTCCCTACTTCTCACTATTCCCCCCACCCCTTTTTTATTCCCTAATGACTCCCATCGCCCTCACAGTCATGTCTGATGAGCAGACGCGTACCAGAGGGCGACGGATGTCATATCCCCGAACGTGCCCTGCAACGACCGTCGCGTGGCATGCGAGCGATCACATGCCACGCGACGGCCGCCGCAGCACATGCCCAATCCCCAAACCCGATTCACTCCCCGAAGATCCCGAGGAGTGAATTACTAATCACGTACCGTCCGATGAGCCCGCTTTCGAGCCATCGCACGGTACACGACGAAATAACCCCACCCTGATTCACTCCCCGAAGATCCCGAGGAGTGAATCACTAATCACGTACCGTCCGATGAGCCCGCTTTCGAGCCATCGCACGGTACACGACGAAATAACCCCACCCTGATTCACTCCCCGAGAACTTCGAGGAGTGAATCACTAATCACGTACCGTCCGATGAGCCCGCTTTTCGAGCCATCGCACGGTACACGACGAAATAACCCCACCCTGATTCACTCCCCGAGAACCTCGAGGAGTGAATCACTAATCACGTACCGTCCGATGAGCCCGCTTTTCAGGCCATCGCACGGTACACGACGAAATAACCCCACCCTGATTCACACTCCAATGGCTTGAAGCGTGAATCGCACTGTCCGGAACGACGGACAGTGCACCTCTCGCAGAAGTCTGAAGTGACTCCTGCGGGTGTGTGTCTCTCTT
Source organism: Noctua pronuba (assembly GCA_905220335.1). Taxonomy (NCBI): domain Eukaryota; kingdom Metazoa; phylum Arthropoda; class Insecta; order Lepidoptera; family Noctuidae; genus Noctua; species Noctua pronuba. The sequence continues at coordinate 20,471,621 of LR999892.1, read as the reverse complement.
AGTCTGGTCTCTCACTTGGAATGGGAAAACTCCAAGATCATTGAAACACGCAAGCCCCACCACGTCGACAACGTGGAGACACCCCCGGTGGGGAACCTAACCTAACCTAACCTAACCTTTTTTTTTTTTTTTTTTTTTTTTTTTTTTTTTTTTTTTTTTTTTTGTTCTCGATGTGGAAATCCTCATGGATTTCCTCCGCCCCGGGGAGAGCGGAGGGGTCTGTCAGACTCTTACTGACTAAAACCACACCGGTGTTCCCTCGCACACTTGCGTCGGGGGGCAGCGGGATCTAATGCGACTTCCGCTGCCCCGGACTAGTGCCGGTCCGCTTGACCTGCGGGCCACGTCCCGGGGGGGAGTGAGGTGTAAAACTCCCCCCGTTACGTCTAGGAGAGGCGCGCGTGGAACACTACGCGCCGCCGTCTCGGGTCCAGTGTGATGGGGGGCGACGGATGTCCCCGAATCCGCCGCCCCTGGACCTATTTAGGGGGGCCGGAAGAGGGCGTTGTCCGCCCTCTGCCGACGCCCGGTGCGTCTGCTGCGGGATGGGCGTGAGGTCGTTATCTCCCTCTCCCTTTCCGCAGCTTCCTTCTGCGACATGACGGTTTCGCAGAAGGTCATCACTGCGTCCCAGGACTCTGCGCTGCCGACCATCGAACGAACGACGGCCGGCAGCGACAGGTCTCCTCCAACCTCTGTTACGAGCGCACGGCGCGGCTCATCCCACGCGCCGCACTCGGCCAGCGTATGCCGCGCCGTGTCCTCCAGAAACCTAACCTAACCTAACCTAACCTGGGTACGAACCGGCGCGACATCTCCACGTACATCCCTCACCTGAATTTTCAAGGTCCGCAGAGAGTATCCGGACACCGCCGCAAATGCGGTGCTCTTCGCGTTCCGAACCATATCTCCCTTCTATAGGATTCCATGGAACTCGAACGCTCAGGCAGAAAAGAAAACTCTTCCCGGACCTCTCGGCGGCGTCTTCAGGCCACTTTGGGTTACCCCGTCGAACACTCGCTGTAAAAACGAGGGAACGATTATTGAAACGGTTCCGCTGCCGGGTTCCGGAATAGGAACCGGATTCCCTTTCGCTCAAAGGGCGTTATTTATCATTTGAACATACCATGTTTAACGATGATATATCTGTTTGATTTTTTTTCCGGTTCCGGTACTCGAACAGTAAATACGTTAAAAGTGCACTCGGAAAGTAAAATACAAACCTCAGTTATAAGGACTTGAAATTGCGCGGAAAGTGATTGAACTGATTTACACGGACTAAAGAAGTGTGATCTCATGATAAACTTGGTGTTCAGTGCTAAAAACTCAAAGAAAGACACAGTGATAAACCAGTAAACATAACCTAAAAGTGTCAAAGTGTCATAGACTAATAACTTCATGACATAGACCGTAGACAACGCTACCAACGTATTATCAAGTGTTGCAAGACAAAAAAAAAAAAAAAAAAAAAAAAAAACTGACAGAGTTGCAGCGTAGCCAACCTAACAGAAAAAATACGTTCCATTCCTCGCATCTACTAAACGTTTAGTTATCGCATCGCAATAAAAAAACGAAATCATGTCAGAGGAAACTATGTCAGAGGAAAATATGTCAATCTCAACATTCTATGCCATGATGAAACAAGAAATGGAGAAACAAGCAGCTCTAATCACTGCTAATACGGATAAAATTATGGTGTCTATAGATGAGAAAATCAAACCTCTTATAGAAGAAAACAAAATACTAAAACAAGAAATCGAAGTTCTTAACATAAAAATTTATTCACTAGAAAATATAAATAAAAGAAACAATATCATAATACACGGATTAAAAGGAAAAGACACCAACTATGCAGAATTATCCAAAAGCATTACTGAATTATTTCATATTTTGGATGTGAAAATCGAGACCTATGACATCAACAAAATGCACAGAATTGGTAAACAAACGCCAAATAAAATAAGACCTGTATTAATTTCCTTTACAACCTACAACAAAAAAATTGAGGTACTTAAAAACAAAAAGAAAATGCCTGAGAACACGTACATCACAGAAGATTTCTCCAAAGAAACATTACAGAAACGAAAAGAACTACAACCACAACTCGAACAAGAGAGAGAAAAGGGAAACAAAGCATACATCAAGAATAATAAAGTTTTCGTAAAAGCTAAAGACAACGAGAAGAGAAAAAGAGACTTTTCAACATCGCCCACTTCAACACCACAGCATCAAAAAGACAGTGGAAAAACTCTAATAGCTCCTGCAAAACTACAACGAACGGATCCATTTGCGTTTATGCGATCTAGATCTCATTCTTTATCGAATAAAAACACACCTAACGCATAGGATCCAATAGACATCGGTAACCGAAGAAGAAAAGCAACAACCACAACAAATAAGAAACATACAATAAATAAAAATCTCCCCAACCCGGCTGGTCACCGTGGGGTCAGAGACCATAACCCCCCAGAAATACTGTCAAAGGAAGAAGATTCACTTAACACAAATAATAAAATAAATTATTGCATAGCAACATTAAATACAAGGACATTAAAAACACGAGAGAGATTATACGAATTAGACACTGCGCTACAAAAGATTAAATGGGATATCATAGGTTTGTCAGAGATTAGAAGATCAGGCGAACAAATTGAAGAGTATGATGATTATATATTGTATTCTAAAAATGAAACTCCGGGAAGATACGGCGTCGGATTCCTTGTGAAAAAATACCTCAAAGATAGTATTCTAGAATTTATTGGAATTTCAGACCGAATATCAATTCTGAATATTGAGTTACCCAAATTCAAAAACCCTGTTTCAATAGTGCAAGTTTATGCTCCAACCGAAAATGCGGAAGAAGAAACAAAAGATCTTTTCTTTCTTAAACTGAGACAAGTCATGGATGCAGTGCACAAAACATTAATTATAATTGGAGACCTAAATGCTATAATAGGAAACCGAACAGCAAATGAGAACAACCATTTGGGACCATATACATCTGGAAAGCGAAACAACAACGGACAAAGGTTAATAGACTTTGCACAACAGCACAATCTTAGTGTTATGAACAGCTATTTCAACAAAAAGCCTAGTAGAAAATGGACTTGGGTGTCGCCAAACGGATATGTCAAAAATGAAATCGATTTCATAATTACGAACAAACCCAAATTATTCATGGATGTCGAGGTCATTAACCAATTAAACTTCAACACCGACCATCGCATGGTTCGCGGAATAATGACTGTGTCCCATATGAAACATTCTCGCAAACACTTACAAAATAGTAAGCAACTGTGACTGTTCCTAAATTACCCTAGGCTGATAAAATTTTCGTTTTTCCTAAATCATATTAGTATATAATATAATATATTATTATTGTCGGTAGCGTGTCGCGCCCCAACCTTCCGCACGACACCGTGGGGTTCGACTCCAGACTGGCCGCCCCTCCGCCGACTAAGAGAACTGAATTCCTTAACATGAAGAAGTCCAATGCCTCGTATCATAATTAGAACAAGGAAAGGATTGAAAGATATAGTAAATTAGATTAGGGAATTCATAGTTTATGAAATATACTGAAAGTGGTTTCAGAAGGGTAAAACAAAACTGGGAGATGCAATGTATAATCATATGCCAACCAATAGTTCTTGTTAATAACCCTTACGCTAGCGTAATAGGTAGTTGGTCAGTCGTGACTCACACCATTCTTCACATCTACACCTGGAGCACTCAGAGCAACACCTCCATAAGTGACGTAGGCGGCTTTTCAGCGGCAAAGCGTCGACATCATGCTCCTAGTGAGCATTGTCCCTAGCAGCTCTTTCGAACTGGTGAACGTGACAAGGGCGGCTTTTCAGCGGCAGAACGTCAATCATCATGCTAACTAGTAGACATGGTCCCTAACAGTCCATAGACTGGTTATATAATAGTTGTGGTATCAAACCATTCCAATCCCACCCCATGGATCATGTGCTCTCTTTGTACAACTAGCGTATCTGCAAGGCTCGTGTTCGTGTCAGCCTGACCGAATCATTTATCAGAGATAAAGAACATATTATTCTAAAATCACTATATGGTTGGTCATAATAGGGTTGAGAATCAAAACTCAAAAGGCAAATTGGCTGAACTGTTGGTTAGAGCTAATGAATATATAATTCAAGAATTAACAGATTATAGAGTCAATATCATTACTCAAGAACCATTTTGCAATAGAGTTGGAGATACACTCTATTGAAACCCTATAGACAGCCCCAAAAGCGCCCACCCTTCACCACTTCCTAGTGTTGGAGCTGAGGAGAAGAAGTGGCGCAACAAACTCCCCAGCAACACGTTTCTGTCTGTGTAGTTTTAAGAACTTCAATTACAACATCAGCCTAGGATAATTATTGTAATAAAGGACTCACCCAGTGGCTCACCAACAAACACACACACACACACTAGATTAGTCTAATCAGGGCTTGTAACCCAACTATATTTGACTTATTCAATAATTATCGCACTCTTACGATAACCCACTTGGACATAGGCTCTCGGTTATCACAACGTCTCCTAACTTAATTAATATAGCTTATATCGCCCGGACCCTATAGCGGTGTAACACCGACTTCCTGACTTAGCTCGACTCGCCCCTCGTGTCGACCCTTTCGCGATCTTCAACCAACTGCCTTGACTTAGCTCGACTCCGGACTGGCTACCTCTCCGCCGACTAAGAGGACTCAATTCCCAATTTAGGACAGCCCTGCCTCGACTTAGAAAGCTAGGAGGCAGGGAGGGAATGCAAGGTGAAGTTAATATTGGGAATTGACAGTTAAGACATATACATGAATAATATCAAATCTTATAAAACAAAGCTACAATAAGTGATGAAGCTAATAAGACAAGAGGACGCAAAGATATGTTGAAATGTTTGGTAAAGGAAACGTTACGCTTGCGCTTAAGAAATTCATAATTTACAGTAACGTTAATTTCATGATTCAAATGTACTACGAACCCATATCTATGGCATGTAACCGGTTACAATAACTGCCTCAGTACGTGACTGTTAGACCTAAGCGCATAGGTCCACTAAGAACACTGCTACGAATTCTAACAGATCACGCTCCCTAAGCATCTTTTCACATGTCTTTCTCAATCCTAAGACAGAGTACTGAGAAGTCCTGCTGTCATTGAGGAAGGCACGTTTTAGTTGTTCTTCCTACACGCGCGTTCATGTTAGTAGCCCTTACGGCAATCTACACCTAGACTATGATAACCCACAACTTGCACAAGCGCACCGTAGACTCAGTCTGTAGCAGAACATATTGCGTTTGTTATTGGTGGACGCCGAAGTGGTAATATATCGTCACTTCACATTTCCTTAATCTTCCCCATGTCGTGGATGCGTGTCTCGCTAAATAGTGTAGATTCAGTAATAGGCCTACCAGCGGCCGGGTTTGTAGTTTGGCTTTATCGAGACACACAGCCGGGTGTTTGACTTTCAGTCCCTAGCGTTCCTTAGAACGGAGTTATCAATGTGGTTTGAGATATTTCGTGGTGCCTACCCCACTCCCGAAACGTGCGCCAACAATCCCCACGCAATGTTTCTGAGCTAGACCTTTATAGGAAGCAATATTCATCAGCAACGTTTGGTTGAATTATAGTACGTGTACAAATCGGCATTATAGCCTGACTATCAATATAGTTCATTCTAATTGAAGTGCGAATATCACGGTTCTGCCTTCCTTTTGTGATGAGTCAGATTCAAGTCAATATTCGTCAATAGTCGGGTGTGTTGGTGTACAGTGTACATGGCGTATGCATGAAATGTGTGTACAGTGTGCGAAGGCGTTCGCCGTCTCCCTATAACCAAACGCAGATGACAAATATGCGCCAAGGGTCGGATTAGGAGGTGGACACATAACACATGAGATAATAGATAGTACATTGTGATGATGAAGCGGCTGTTCCGTCTTGCTGAAATAAATTATTATTAGCTCCTCTGCGTTGCCCGCCCAACTGCTACTTAAGCTAGGAGTTAATTACAGGTATATAGTAAACACTTACCACGTGTTCGTTGTTCATTGAAGAGGATTAGTCTCCAACTAACTTACAGAGTACTGCACACATTACCAGTTTCGTCTCGCCACAGCCTCGCGTTCCGGATCTCGTCACTCACTTTAACTAGACTTATTACTACTACTTATATTTAACTTATAAAATACTAATCGCTATCTTGCGACAGTCCTCTAAGACATGTCGATCTTGGTACCAAGATTACGCTAACCTCACGAACCGAACCTAGAACGTCCTAGCACTTTTTACCGCTTTAGACCGACTCCTCGACTTGGGACGACCAGCCTCCACGTGTGGACTCTCCCGCGATTTAAAGCCAACTCCCCTGACTTAGCTCGACTCGTCTCCACGTGTCGACCCTTTCGCGATCTTCAACCAACTGCCTCGAGTTCCCACCAAGCTTTCTCCTGCCAACCGTCTTTCTCAATACATCCCGCATGGGTCCCATACTATTTTACAGAATTGGTTTATTGCCCTTTTTTTTGTGCAAACGTCTCAATTGTCTTAAGGGTCCTTCGAGCAGGCAAAGTTTTAAGTAAATTGCAAACACATGTTGCAGTATTCAGAATTGCGTTTAGAAATCAGATACTTTTATCTTTTGTTTAGAATCTGTTGAATTTATTACTTTTGACCTGTGAGACCCTTATTCTTTATGCGTTTCCAAAAGATGCTCTATTGTTTCTACAATTCAAAGGAATAAAGGACGCTCCATCGTTTATTACGGGAACTTGTCAAGCAATAAAGTAGAGTTTAAATGTTTTGCACGTGTCCGATACCGTGTGATGAATTTGAAATAAGAATCAAGGCTAAGATATTTGCTTAATAATTAGGAGTACGTGACAGACAGTCACATTCCCCCCTCTGAAAATCAGACGCGTGACGCAGTACAGCGGATGAGCTTTCACAATAGGATAAACTGCGCCGTTTCATGACAGTACTAAAGAATACATTAAGTACACCCGTCTGCTATGTTCGCCTAATCAGAATATTATAATTGTTCCAACTGGAACAGCAATCTATTAAGATGCATCGCCTGCTATAATTTTGCTTAGTTTCGCAGAAGTATCGTTTAATCGATACATCATCCTTGTATTTGAAATTATTCTCCCTCAAGAACTTTTGTCATTTACCACGGTTCAGGTAATTGCAGAAGACCTGTGCATGCTTATAATTTAGTTTTACATACCAGAGTCTCTCATAAGAGTATTAGTGCTATCGAGCGACGCTACCTACGGTGCTCCCTCGTTCTAAACTCAGCCTACCGCGGCTGCTGCTGGACAGAGGCCTTCCCCAATGCACCTCAACGCTGAGTCAGCTTAGTCAGCTGCTCGTAGTCGTATCCAGGAGTAGCTGAAATAGTCCGCACATAGACATATTAGACTTTATTCCATTTAGTCGCCCCCCTCAGATTATAAGAGGAAAGAGCAGTTCTGAAATCCAACTAGAGTTGGAAAGTTGTATTAGAAAATGAATGTTATGTAATTTGAAATAACGATCATTTGCAAGAATAGGAGCCTATCTAAAATTAAAATTACTACACATTTTGTGCACCTTCATTGAGTAAATAAGAATCTAGACTTTGACACAAACTTTGCAATGTAAATACCATAGATTATTTAAACAATTATTAGCTTATTAGGACACAGTGTTGTACTCTCCTGACTTGGATCTTGAAATATTGGCAAGAATATTATCTGGTAGACTCCAATATTGGAACTGATGTAGCTCAAAACAATATAATTATATTGTTAAGATAACGACGTCATATCGCGCGACAACGGGTAGCTATTACGTTTAATAAAAGTAAAACTTAGCTTCGTAACTGGAGCCACGCTACGGCTGCCGTTGAAGTCAGCCGATGTCAGCTGAATTTGGTGAAACTTTGACCCGACCTCAACTCACAACCGAAAGGTTTAGACAAAGCGTAGTGACAGCCAAACGAAGATTTGAAATATCCTGGAATTCGAAATAAGTCCACACGAGTATTTGTTCAATTATATGACACAGAATTGGAAAGTTTTAGGTTAACCTACTATGCTAATAGTTTAATTAATCTCTAAGTACATTGATTGCCTTTTTGTAAAATTCATGCTTCTTGGCATCTAAGCAGTAATAATATAAAGTTTACCCACAGTTGAGGCGTGTCTTAAAACTACTTTCACTCATCCCCCAGTCATACTCGTACTAATACAAATCATTCAATTGCAAACATGTATCAAAATCTGTAAGAGTACTAATGGACACTAAACCTTCATCAACAGGGAATCGAACCCATAATTAAAGTCGCACTAGAATAAAAGCAACAACCTCTTGGACTGTTACCCACTTAAAAAAAAGTATATAAATATAGTATACGGGAATCGAACCCACCTTGCTAACATCGGAACCAACACCATTTCTAAACCAACAAAAACGCGGGAATTGAACCCAAAACCCGTGACACAGGAATCTAATTACTTATCAACTATTGCTTCAGTTGGGAATCGAACCCAAAATCCATGACAATGGAGTGCACGTATATCAACTGATAATCATGCGGGAATTGAACCCACTACCAGTGGTTGAAGAATTCAAACACCTCAATCAATTAAAAATATGTTATTTTAGCCGTTGTAACTCTAGCTGTCTCTTACATTTTCTAGAACCATAAAAATACGTTGTGTTTTATTGTAGTAACCCATAAATTGTTCTTTCTCGTTGCACTGAATTGAATCAGTACATTTAATGACGAGAATCCTGGTCACGGCACCACATGTGACTGTTCCTAAATTACCCTAGGCTGATAAAATTTTCGTTTTTCCTAAATCATATTAGTATATAATATAATATATTATTATTGTCGGTAGCGTGTCGCGCCCCAACCTTCCGCACGACACCGTGGGGTTCGACTCCAGACTGGCCGCCCCTCCGCCGACTAAGAGAACTGAATTCCTTAACATGAAGAAGTCCAATGCCTCGTATCATAATTAGAACAAGGAAAGGATTGAAAGATATAGTAAATTAGATTAGGGAATTCATAGTTTATGAAATATACTGAAAGTGGTTTCAGAAGGGTAAAACAAAACTGGGAGATGCAATGTATAATCATATGCCAACCAATAGTTCTTGTTAATAACCCTTACGCTAGCGTAATAGGTAGTTGGTCAGTCGTGACTCACACCATTCTTCACATCTACACCTGGAGCACTCAGAGCAACACCTCCATAAGTGACGTAGGCGGCTTTTCAGCGGCAAAGCGTCGACATCATGCTCCTAGTGAGCATTGTCCCTAGCAGCTCTTTCGAACTGGTGAACGTGACAAGGGCGGCTTTTCAGCGGCAGAACGTCAATCATCATGCTAACTAGTAGACATGGTCCCTAACAGTCCATAGACTGGTTATATAATAGTTGTGGTATCAAACCATTCCAATCCCACCCCATGGATCATGTGCTCTCTTTGTACAACTAGCGTATCTGCAAGGCTCGTGTTCGTGTCAGCCTGACCGAATCATTTATCAGAGATAAAGAACATATTATTCTAAAATCACTATATGGTTGGTCATAATAGGGTTGAGAATCAAAACTCAAAAGGCAAATTGGCTGAACTGTTGGTTAGAGCTAATGAATATATAATTCAAGAATTAACAGATTATAGAGTCAATATCATTACTCAAGAACCATTTTGCAATAGAGTTGGAGATACACTCTATTGAAACCCTATAGACAGCCCCAAAAGCGCCCACCCTTCACCACTTCCTAGTGTTGGAGCTGAGGAGAAGAAGTGGCGCAACAAACTCCCCAGCAACACGTTTCTGTCTGTGTAGTTTTAAGAACTTCAATTACAACATCAGCCTAGGATAATTATTGTAATAAAGGACTCACCCAGTGGCTCACCAACAAACACACACACACACACTAGATTAGTCTAATCAGGGCTTGTAACCCAACTATATTTGACTTATTCAATAATTATCGCACTCTTACGATAACCCACTTGGACATAGGCTCTCGGTTATCACAACGTCTCCTAACTTAATTAATATAGCTTATATCGCCCGGACCCTATAGCGGTGTAACACCGACTTCCTGACTTAGCTCGACTCGCCCCTCGTGTCGACCCTTTCGCGATCTTCAACCAACTGCCTTGACTTAGCTCGACTCCGGACTGGCTACCTCTCCGCCGACTAAGAGGACTCAATTCCCAATTTAGGACAGCCCTGCCTCGACTTAGAAAGCTAGGAGGCAGGGAGGGAATGCAAGGTGAAGTTAATATTGGGAATTGACAGTTAAGACATATACATGAATAATATCAAATCTTATAAAACAAAGCTACAATAAGTGATGAAGCTAATAAGACAAGAGGACGCAAAGATATGTTGAAATGTTTGGTAAAGGAAACGTTACGCTTGCGCTTAAGAAATTCATAATTTACAGTAACGTTAATTTCATGATTCAAATGTACTACGAACCCATATCTATGGCATGTAACCGGTTACAATAACTGCCTCAGTACGTGACTGTTAGACCTAAGCGCATAGGTCCACTAAGAACACTGCTACGAATTCTAACAGATCACGCTCCCTAAGCATCTTTTCACATGTCTTTCTCAATCCTAAGACAGAGTACTGAGAAGTCCTGCTGTCATTGAGGAAGGCACGTTTTAGTTGTTCTTCCTACACGCGCGTTCATGTTAGTAGCCCTTACGGCAATCTACACCTAGACTATGATAACCCACAACTTGCACAAGCGCACCGTAGACTCAGTCTGTAGCAGAACATATTGCGTTTGTTATTGGTGGACGCCGAAGTGGTAATATATCGTCACTTCACATTTCCTTAATCTTCCCCATGTCGTGGATGCGTGTCTCGCTAAATAGTGTAGATTCAGTAATAGGCCTACCAGCGGCCGGGTTTGTAGTTTGGCTTTATCGAGACACACAGCCGGGTGTTTGACTTTCAGTCCCTAGCGTTCCTTAGAACGGAGTTATCAATGTGGTTTGAGATATTTCGTGGTGCCTACCCCACTCCCGAAACGTGCGCCAACAATCCCCACGCAATGTTTCTGAGCTAGACCTTTATAGGAAGCAATATTCATCAGCAACGTTTGGTTGAATTATAGTACGTGTACAAATCGGCATTATAGCCTGACTATCAATATAGTTCATTCTAATTGAAGTGCGAATATCACGGTTCTGCCTTCCTTTTGTGATGAGTCAGATTCAAGTCAATATTCGTCAATAGTCGGGTGTGTTGGTGTACAGTGTACATGGCGTATGCATGAAATGTGTGTACAGTGTGCGAAGGCGTTCGCCGTCTCCCTATAACCAAACGCAGATGACAAATATGCGCCAAGGGTCGGATTAGGAGGTGGACACATAACACATGAGATAATAGATAGTACATTGTGATGATGAAGCGGCTGTTCCGTCTTGCTGAAATAAATTATTATTAGCTCCTCTGCGTTGCCCGCCCAACTGCTACTTAAGCTAGGAGTTAATTACAGGTATATAGTAAACACTTACCACGTGTTCGTTGTTCATTGAAGAGGATTAGTCTCCAACTAACTTACAGAGTACTGCACACATTACCAGTTTCGTCTCGCCACAGCCTCGCGTTCCGGATCTCGTCACTCACTTTAACTAGACTTATTACTACTACTTATATTTAACTTATAAAATACTAATCGCTATCTTGCGACAGTCCTCTAAGACATGTCGATCTTGGTACCAAGATTACGCTAACCTCACGAACCGAACCTAGAACGTCCTAGCACTTTTTACCGCTTTAGACCGACTCCTCGACTTGGGACGACCAGCCTCCACGTGTGGACTCTCCCGCGATTTAAAGCCAACTCCCCTGACTTAGCTCGACTCGTCTCCACGTGTCGACCCTTTCGCGATCTTCAACCAACTGCCTCGAGTTCCCACCAAGCTTTCTCCTGCCAACCGTCTTTCTCAATACATCCCGCATGGGTCCCATACTATTTTACAGAATTGGTTTATTGCCCTTTTTTTTGTGCAAACGTCTCAATTGTCTTAAGGGTCCTTCGAGCAGGCAAAGTTTTAAGTAAATTGCAAACACATGTTGCAGTATTCAGAATTGCGTTTAGAAATCAGATACTTTTATCTTTTGTTTAGAATCTGTTGAATTTATTACTTTTGACCTGTGAGACCCTTATTCTTTATGCGTTTCCAAAAGATGCTCTATTGTTTCTACAATTCAAAGGAATAAAGGACGCTCCATCGTTTATTACGGGAACTTGTCAAGCAATAAAGTAGAGTTTAAATGTTTTGCACGTGTCCGATACCGTGTGATGAATTTGAAATAAGAATCAAGGCTAAGATATTTGCTTAATAATTAGGAGTACGTGACAGACAGTCACACAACCACTTAAATTACCCTTACCGGATACTATTTTAGACCCCTTGAAACATGCTTTACACGACAAAGTCCACCAAACCCATACTATGCAAGAAAAGTACGATGTCTTAGAAAATGAACTTAAACAAATTGAAAATAACACGCAAAAAACAAAAACACCGAAAGATAAAATCGGAAAAGAAGCGAGGGAGTTAATGGAAAAGAGACAGATTTTGAGATGGGAAAAACCAATTGACAGGAGAGAAATAACTACGATCAGTAAAAAGATCAACGAATGCATAAGAAATCATAGAAAACAGACAAGACAAGATCGAATTATTTTCCACATGAAATCTACAGGAGGAGTAAAGAAAGCTTGGAAAGAGCTGGAAGAATACACAAATTGGATACCAGAAATGAATAAAAAGAAGGAACAAAAGAATAAAACGAAAAGATGCGAAATATTAGAGGTAGCAACAGATTTCTATCGAAACCTTTACAACGACGACGAAGAAACTACATTACCAATAACATACTCAATAAACAGGGGAGAAGAAGACGAAATCCCAGAAATAATGGAAAGTGAAATATTAAAAGCCATCCAATCACAAAAAAGTGGGAAATCACCAGGGAAAGATAGAATATCGAATGAACTCTTGAAAGGGTCCTCACATGTTGTACTAAATACTCTGTACGATATATTTAACTATATCCTAAAACAAGAAAAAACTCCAAAACAATGGACCACGTCAACAATTATCTTGCTCCATAAAAAAGGAAGAAAAGATGATATTAACAACTATAGACCTATAAGTCTCATGCCCAACCTTTACAAAATATTTTCAAAGATTATACTCGATCGGATTGCAAACAGCTTAGATGAGAATCAACCAAAAGAACAGGCAGGATTCCGCAAGGGCTTCTCGACCATAGATCACATTTTTACAATCAAACAAATCACGGAGAAGTACAAAGAATATGGTCTACCTTACTATCTAGCGTTTGTAGACTATCATAAGGCATTTGACTCACTAAAACACAAAAAGATTTGGGAAGCTCTGGCCAGTCAAGGGGTAGCAGGAAAATATATTCGGATTATAGGAAATATCTACAAAAATATGACGGCGAGAATTAAAACGGAAAGACTAGGAGAACTATTTCCCATTAAAAAAGGTGTCAGGCAGGGTGATCCCCTATCACCTAAATTATTCTCAGCAACGCTAGAACTTGTGTTTCGAAATCTTGAGTGGTCAACTTATGGCATAAGGATAAATGGAGAAATGTTGAATCACCTTCGTTTTGCGGACGACCTTATAATAATTTCAGATAATCCGGATCAGCTACAAACTATGCTAAGTCAACTTGTAGAAGAAAGCCAAAAAGTAGGCCTGCAGATGAATTTAGCAAAAACGAAACTGATGACCAATCGTGAGAAACCACCTATACGGGTCAAAAGCGATCTAATAGAATTTGTGGATCAATACACCTATCTTGGACAGATCATATCTCCTACAAACGATACGTCCAAAGAAGTACACAACAGGGTTAATGTAGCGTGGAAGCGTTACTGGTCCTTAAAAGAAATAACAAAAAATCAGTCAATACCAATGTCGTTAAAAAACAAAGTATTTAACTCCTGTATTCTTCCTACCATGACTTATGGCTGCCAAACATGGGCTTTAACTAACCAAACGGCTAAGAAATTACAAACATGCCAACACAACATGGAAAGGAGTATGCTTAATGTTAAGAGAAAGGACAAACTAAGCCTTAAACACATTAGGGGGATCACAAAAATAGCGGACGTATCACGCAAAATAAAAAGGCTGAAATGGAAGTGGGCAGGTCACCTTATAAGAGACAAAAAGGAGAAGTGGGCCGAATTAGTGGCCGACATGGTACCCGAGAGAAGGCAAAAGGAAGAGAGGACGCCCGATAAGGGTGGGACGACGACCTCCAAGCACACCTGAATCAATGTGGAAGAGGGAACCCGAACCGGGAAACGTGGAAACTATGGGGGAGGCCTCTGCTCAGGCAAAACAATCTTCGGAAACCGATGTCTGAAGAATTTTCTTTTAAAAACGAGGGAACGATTATTGAAACGGTTCCGCTGCCGGGTTCCGGAATAGGAACCGGATTCCCTTTCGCTCAAAGGGCGTTATTTATCATTTGAACATACCATGTTTAACGATGATATATCTGTTTGAAAAAACACGCCACATCGACATAAGATTTCTCCTTGAGCTTAGGATCGACTGACTCGCGAGCAACTACTGTTCACGCGAAACCCTTCTCCACGTCAGTCCTCCAGGGCCTCGCTGGAGTATTTGCTACTACCACCAAGATCTGCACCGACGGAGGCTCCAAGCGGGCTCACGCCCAGACCCTTCTGCGCTCTCCGCCGCGCACGTCCTACTCGTTACGGCTTAATGACGTCACAAAGAACGTCGCACATGCCCGTAACGGTAGTGTATAGGCAAAACGCTTCAGCGCCATCCATTTTCAGGGCTGGTTGCTTCGGCAGGTGAGTCGTTGCACACTCCTTAGCGGATTCCGACTTCCATGGCCACCGTCCTGCTGTCATGAGCGACCAACGCCTTTCATGGTGTCCCATGAGCGTTTTTTAGGCGCCTTAACACTACGTTTGGTTCATCCCACAGCGCCAGTTCTGCTTACCAAAATTGGCCCACTTGGCACCGTCATCAGATCTCCGGCTTCATCGTTCGAGTAAGCCGGAGTACTCACCCATTTAAAGTTTGAGAATAGGTTGAGGTCGTTTCGGCCCCAATGCCTCTAATCATTCGCTTTACCGGATGAGACTGTTCAAATCGACGCCAGCTATCCTGAGGGAAACTTCGGACGGAACCAGCTACTAGATGGTTCGATTAGTCTTTCGCCCCTATACCCAGTTCCGACGATCGATTTGCACGTCAGAATCGCTACGGTCCTCCATCAGGGTTTCCCCTGACTTCGACCTGACCAGGCATAGTTCACCATCTTTCGGGTCCCAGCATTTATGCTCAGAGCGCGCCTGCATTCACGGATTGGAAACGAGACGCCTCGGGAGTGCGAGAGATCGACCTAGATCGACGCTCCATCCTCCCTGAGCGCGCGGCTAGCGCGCGCCTTCACTTTCGTTGCGCCTTTCAGTTTAATTATCTCAATGACTCGCATACATGCTAGACTCCTTGGTCCGTGTTTCAAGACGGGTCCTGCGAGTGCCCGAAACTGAATCATCGCAGACAGAGACGCGCACAGTCCGAGACAACACGGCGGCGACTGCAGACGCGCCGCACCTGCGTCCGCACTAAGGCGTAGACATAGGATACGACGTTGACTTGCGTCGGGCCGGACGCGTCTAAAACGCGTGCGCGATTCGTCAAAACTACCGTCCGACGGCCGGTCGGCCACCGTCGCGGTCCCACTACCCCCGTGAAGGGGCAACGGGGCTCCCGTACGGCGCTTAGACCGACATCGAACGGGTCGCGATGTATTTACTAAGAGAGAAGTGCACGCCGTCCGCGGACGTCGACGGACGCGACCCGTGCCTACCGACCGAGGTCGACGGCATCGAGGCGCGCGTCCGTACGCCGCGGAATGACGATGAATCTCTCCGTTCGTTCATTCGAGTTTCGCAGGTTTACCCCTGAACGGTTTCACGTACTCTTGAACTCTCTCTTCAAAGTTCTTTTCAACTTTCCCTCACGGTACTTGTTCGCTATCGGTCTCGCGGTAATATTTAGCCTTAGATGGAGTTTACCACCCACTTAGGGCTGCACTCTCAAGCAACCCGACTCTAAGGAGAGTCCCTCTCGCCGCGACCCTCCGTCGCTACGGGCCTGGCACCCTCTACGGGAAAACGGCCCCGTTCAAGACGAACTTGGACAGGAGTGATCGCGACGAGAAAGCGGAACCTCCCGAACACCACATCTCCCGCCGCCTGAACGACGGCGGGATTCAGTGCTGGGCTTCATTCCTGTTCGCTCGCCGCTACTAAGGAAATCCTGGTTAGTTTCTTTTCCTCCGCTTACTAATATGCTTAAATTCGGCGGGTGATCCTCCCTGATCTGAGGCCAACGATAAAAAAATGAGGCAGACGCGATATCCGTCAGCGTTACGACGACGCAATCGAACTCGAACTAACGAGAACGACGACGGCGTCGATGCGCTCTTCGGACGTCGAGTCCGCCTACTATATATACGTATAGCGTTCATATAGAAGACATCGTTTTATAGTCTCGCGACGTCGCGCGCGCCCACAGCGACGAGTGTACGTTTTAACGAAACACACGACAACAGCGCGAGCGTGACGCGAGTAACGGACAAGAAATCAGCGACATGACGCATCGCAACCCTCACTGGTTCTGGTAATGTTATCACCGACCGAAGAGTCGCGAGCGCGCGTGTTTTCACACGTCCGCCGCGTTTCTTTTGTACGTCCGTACCCGCGTACGCGCACACGATGCGTATACTTCACGTAAATCATCGAGCGCGACACGAGTCGTTCGACAAATGTCTTTTATACAAACTGTATAATGGAATCGTTATATTTGAACGGACAACGCTCGAAGTCCCCCCTGCGAGCATACGCACGCATTGAGAACATCTCGCGCAGAACCGTCAAATGCGTGACATTGTTACATGAAACGCAATGTGGCATTTGTATTTTATACAGCCGGCCCTCAGACAGGAGTGGTCCTGGATGTGTCTCCACGGACCGCAATGTGCGTTCGAAATGTCGATGTTCAAATGTGTCCTGCAGTTCACACTATGACGCGCAGTTAACTGCGTTCTTCATCGACCCGCGAGCCAAGTGATCCACCGTCCAGGGTAATAGTTTCGTTATGCATATAACAAACATATATTACCACATGGATGTAAATATACATAGATCGATAATGTTACAGAAATAAATCAAATATAATTATTGTTGTTTAAATAATCAAATAAAAAAAATTTTATCCCACCGCAGTATGAGGGACGATTGTGTTAACGAACGCGTCCAACGGTACTCGTGGTGCGGGTTTTTAGACCAGTCTTCGTACCGTGTGAGGACGCGACGCGAGAACGACGCGAGTTTCGCTTCAAACCAGGCGCTAGGTCCTAGGTTCGTCGAAACGCGCGTGTCTGTCCTCTATTAATTTTTATAACATACACGACACAACGACAAACAGCAACAACAACAACACTTGATCGTCGTCGTCGTAGTTCGTCGTCGTGCGCGTTTGTTTTTTTGTTTTAGGATTGTATTCACGTTTACGCGCGTCGTGTGTTTTTTAAGTACACGTCTAGCGTTACACGTTAATGATCCTTCCGCAGGTTCCCCTACGGAAACCTTGTTACGACTTTTACTTCCTCTAAATGATCAAGTTTGGTCAACTTCCCAGCAACGCCGACGGCCGTGAAGCCACCGCGTGTCGGTCCGAAGACCTCACTAAATCATTCAATCGGTAGTAGCGACGGGCGGTGTGTACAAAGGGCAGGGACGTAATCAACGCGAGCTTATGACTCGCGCTTACTAGGAATTCCTCGTTTATGGGGGATAATTGCAAACCCCAATCCCCAGCACGAAGGAGTTTCAGCGGGTTGCCCGGGCCTCTAGGCCAGGGAGAACATGCTGATTCCTTCAGTGTAGCGCGCGTGCGGCCCAGGACATCTAAGGGCATCACAGACCTGTTATTGCTCAATCTCGTGCGGCTCGAAGCCGCCGGTCCCTCTAAGAAGAATTTTAATACGTCGCCAGTGAGTTGCGCGACACGTGGCCGCGCACACCTAAATGACGACGCCTATTTAGCAGGCTAGAGTCTCGTTCGTTACCGGAATTAACCAGACAAATCGCTCCACCAACTAAGAACGGCCATGCACCACCACCCACCGAATCAAGAAAGAGCTGTTAATCTGTCAATCCTTCCGGTGTCCGGGCCTGGTGAGATTTCCCGTGTTGAGTCAAATTAAGCCGCAGGCTCCACTCCTGGTGGTGCCCTTCCGTCAATTCCTTTAAGTTTCAGCTTTGCAACCATACTCCCCCCGGAGTCCAAAATCTTTGGTTTCCCGGAAGCTGCCCGCCGAGCCATTGTAGTAACGTCGGCGGATCGCTAGATGACATATTTACGGTTAGAACTAGGGCGGTATCTAATCGCCTTCGAACCTCTAACTTTCGTTCTTGATTGATGAAAACACCTTTGGCAAATGCTTTCGCTGATGTTCGTCTTGCGACGATCCAAGAATTTCACCTCTAACGTCGCAATACGAATGCCCCCAGTTATCCCTATTAATCATTACCTCGGAGTTCTGAAAACCAACAAAATAGAACCGAGATCATATTCTATTATTCCATGCACGAAATATTCAAGCAGCATTTTGAGCCCGCTTTGAGCACTCTAATTTGTTCAAAGTAAAATTGTCGGCCCACCTCGACACTCATTGAAGAGCACCGCGATAGGATTTTGATATTGAACCGACGTTTGACCGACGGCTCACCGACGATATGCTCCGCAGACGTGTCAGTATCACCGCGGATGCGGTGCACCGACAGCGCGGCGCACAAATGCAACTACGAGCTTTTTAACCGCAACAATTTTAGTATACGCTATTGGAGCTGGAATTACCGCGGCTGCTGGCACCAGACTTGCCCTCCAATTGTTCCTCGTTAAAATATTTAAAGTGTACTCATTCCGATTACGAGGCCTCGTAAGAGTCCCGTATCGTTATTTTTCGTCACTACCTCCCCGTGCCGGGAGTGGGTAATTTGCGCGCCTGCTGCCTTCCTTGGATGTGGTAGCCGTTTCTCAGGCTCCCTCTCCGGAATCGAACCCTGATTCCCCGTTACCCGTGACAACCATGGTAGTCGCAGAAACTACCATCGAAAGTTGATAAGGCAGACATTTGAAAGATGCGTCGCCGGTACTGGACCATGCGATCGGCAAAAGTTATCCAGATTCATCAAAATTAACGACTTCGGACGCGAGGCCCTCCGTCGATTGGTTTTGATCTAATAAAAGCACTCATCCCATCACTGGTCAGAGTTCTGATTGCATGTATTAGCTCTAGAATTACCACAGTTATCCAAGTAACTGAGTAAGATCTAAGGAACCAAAACTGATATATTGAGCCATTCGCGGTATCGCCTTAATACGGCTTGCACTGAGACATGCATGGCTTAATCTTTGAGACAAGCATATAACTACTGGCAGGATCAACCAGGGAGCTTCGATATAAGAGAGATCGAACGCGCACGCGCCCCCGGCCCCTAGGGGCGCGGTATGCGCGCGCGCGTATAGATATCCTCATTCCCGTGCGTTCGCGATCATATAGACGCTGACGCTGAACGGGCGAGCTCTGTTGTGTATTTTAGATTTTTGGGTCGCACGCGCGAACATCTGCACGAGTATATCTCAACCCGTACAGACGCGCTGCGCGTACATAAGGGCGTTCAAGTTCATAATTAAATGAACAGTAAAGCCCCCATTGGGAACGTTCGTACCGAGACGAGTTCACTTGTGTAAATTTTGTTAACACATTCGCTATAATCATATACGATTCCGCCCGGAATCTATAGAGCGCCTCACATTAAAGAAGTCTTTTTTTTTTAAAAAAGAGCACATACTCATCGGACGTGACGTACGCTGAACGCGTCTGTGCGCCGGTAGCGTCACGCCTTTCGAATAATTTCATACAACGACCGTTTCCTTTGTAAACGGACACGCATAAAATACGTACCGTCGGTCCACACAGTTTTCAAAATCGCAGCTTGTCGTGTTTTATACGCGAGATATATAGGATAGAAGGTATTGCCGCCGCGCCGTCACAACATCAACCACACCACACCACACCACACCACACCACACCACACCACACCCCGCACGTCGAAATAAATACCACAACATCATATATTTTCTCAAGCGTATGTTTTATTTAAACCACAAAAAGACTACATTTATTTTATAATGTAGTAAAATACAACGTAACGTTACATAT
>LR999892.1:20443755-20446255 GCA_905220335.1 Noctua pronuba | reverse complement strand
TCTGAGGCCAACGATAAAAAAATGAGGCAGACGCGATATCCGTCAGCGTTACGACGACGCAATCGAACTCGAACTAACGAGAACGACGACGGCGTCGATGCGCTCTTCGGACGTCGAGTCCGCCTACTATATATACGTATAGCGTTCGTATAGAAGACATCGTTTTATAGTCTCGCGACGTCGCGCGCGCCCACAGCGACGAGTGTACGTTTTAACGAAACACACGACAACAGCGCGAGCGTGACGCGAGTAACGGACAAGAAATCAGCGACATGACGCATCGCAACCCTCACTGGTTCTGGTAATGTTATCACCGACCGAAGAGTCGCGAGCGCGCGTGTTTTCACACGTCCGCCGCGTTTCTTTTGTACGTCCGTACCCGCGTACGCGCACACGATGCGTATACTTCACGTAAATCATCGAGCGCGACACGAGTCGTTCGACAAATGTCTTTTATACAAACTGTATAATGGAATCGTTATATTTGAACGGACAACGCTCGAAGTCCCCCCTGCGAGCATACGCACGCATTGAGAACATCTCGCGCAGAACCGTCAAATGCGTGACATTGTTACATGAAACGCAATGTGGCATTTGTATTTTATACAGCCGGCCCTCAGACAGGAGTGGTCCTGGATGTGTCTCCACGGACCGCAATGTGCGTTCGAAATGTCGATGTTCAAATGTGTCCTGCAGTTCACACTATGACGCGCAGTTAACTGCGTTCTTCATCGACCCGCGAGCCAAGTGATCCACCGTCCAGGGTAATAGTTTCGTTATGCATATAACAAACATATATTACCACATGGATGTAAATATACATAGATCGATAATGTTACAGAAATAAATCAAATATAATTATTGTTGTTTAAATAATCAAATAAAAAAAATTTTATCCCACCGCAGTATGAGGGACGATTGTGTTAACGAACGCGTCCAACGGTACTCGTGGTGCGGGTTTTTAGACCAGTCTTCGTACCGTGTGAGGACGCGACGCGAGAACGACGCGAGTTTCGCTTCAAACCAGGCGCTAGGTCCTAGGTTCGTCGAAACGCGCGTGTCTGTCCTCTATTAATTTTTATAACATACACGACACAACGACAAACGGCAACAACAACAACACTTGGTCGTCGTCGTCGTAGTTCGTCGTCGTGCGCGTTTGTTTTTTTGTTTTAGGATTGTATTCACGTTTACGCGCGTCGTGTGTTTTTTAAGTACACGTCTAGCGTTACACGTTAATGATCCTTCCGCAGGTTCCCCTACGGAAACCTTGTTACGACTTTTACTTCCTCTAAATGATCAAGTTTGGTCAACTTCCCAGCAACGCCGACGGCCGTGAAGCCACCGCGTGTCGGTCCGAAGACCTCACTAAATCATTCAATCGGTAGTAGCGACGGGCGGTGTGTACAAAGGGCAGGGACGTAATCAACGCGAGCTTATGACTCGCGCTTACTAGGAATTCCTCGTTTATGGGGGATAATTGCAAACCCCAATCCCCAGCACGAAGGAGTTTCAGCGGGTTGCCCGGGCCTCTAGGCCAGGGAGAACATGCTGATTCCTTCAGTGTAGCGCGCGTGCGGCCCAGGACATCTAAGGGCATCACAGACCTGTTATTGCTCAATCTCGTGCGGCTCGAAGCCGCCGGTCCCTCTAAGAAGAATTTTAATACGTCGCCAGTGAGTTGCGCGACACGTGGCCGCGCACACCTAAATGACGACGCCTATTTAGCAGGCTAGAGTCTCGTTCGTTACCGGAATTAACCAGACAAATCGCTCCACCAACTAAGAACGGCCATGCACCACCACCCACCGAATCAAGAAAGAGCTGTTAATCTGTCAATCCTTCCGGTGTCCGGGCCTGGTGAGATTTCCCGTGTTGAGTCAAATTAAGCCGCAGGCTCCACTCCTGGTGGTGCCCTTCCGTCAATTCCTTTAAGTTTCAGCTTTGCAACCATACTCCCCCCGGAGTCCAAAATCTTTGGTTTCCCGGAAGCTGCCCGCCGAGCCATTGTAGTAACGTCGGCGGATCGCTAGATGACATATTTACGGTTAGAACTAGGGCGGTATCTAATCGCCTTCGAACCTCTAACTTTCGTTCTTGATTGATGAAAACACCTTTGGCAAATGCTTTCGCTGATGTTCGTCTTGCGACGATCCAAGAATTTCACCTCTAACGTCGCAATACGAATGCCCCCAGTTATCCCTATTAATCATTACCTCGGAGTTCTGAAAACCAACAAAATAGAACCGAGATCATATTCTATTATTCCATGCACGAAATATTCAAGCAGCATTTTGAGCCCGCTTTGAGCACTCTAATTTGTTCAAAGTAAAATTGTCGGCCCACCTCGACACTCATTGAAGAGCACCGCGATAGGATTTTGATATTGAACCGACGTTTGACCGACGGCTCACCGACGATATGCTCCGCAGACGTGTCAGTATCACCGCGGATGCGGTGCACCGACAGCGCGGCGCACAAATGCAACTACGAGCTTTTT
>LR999892.1:20433755-20436255 GCA_905220335.1 Noctua pronuba | reverse complement strand
ATACACGACACAACGACAAACGGCAACAACAACAACACTTGGTCGTCGTCGTCGTAGTTCGTCGTCGTGCGCGTTTGTTTTTTTGTTTTAGGATTGTATTCACGTTTACGCGCGTCGTGTGTTTTTTAAGTACACGTCTAGCGTTACACGTTAATGATCCTTCCGCAGGTTCCCCTACGGAAACCTTGTTACGACTTTTACTTCCTCTAAATGATCAAGTTTGGTCAACTTCCCAGCAACGCCGACGGCCGTGAAGCCACCGCGTGTCGGTCCGAAGACCTCACTAAATCATTCAATCGGTAGTAGCGACGGGCGGTGTGTACAAAGGGCAGGGACGTAATCAACGCGAGCTTATGACTCGCGCTTACTAGGAATTCCTCGTTTATGGGGGATAATTGCAAACCCCAATCCCCAGCACGAAGGAGTTTCAGCGGGTTGCCCGGGCCTCTAGGCCAGGGAGAACATGCTGATTCCTTCAGTGTAGCGCGCGTGCGGCCCAGGACATCTAAGGGCATCACAGACCTGTTATTGCTCAATCTCGTGCGGCTCGAAGCCGCCGGTCCCTCTAAGAAGAATTTTAATACGTCGCCAGTGAGTTGCGCGACACGTGGCCGCGCACACCTAAATGACGACGCCTATTTAGCAGGCTAGAGTCTCGTTCGTTACCGGAATTAACCAGACAAATCGCTCCACCAACTAAGAACGGCCATGCACCACCACCCACCGAATCAAGAAAGAGCTGTTAATCTGTCAATCCTTCCGGTGTCCGGGCCTGGTGAGATTTCCCGTGTTGAGTCAAATTAAGCCGCAGGCTCCACTCCTGGTGGTGCCCTTCCGTCAATTCCTTTAAGTTTCAGCTTTGCAACCATACTCCCCCCGGAGTCCAAAATCTTTGGTTTCCCGGAAGCTGCCCGCCGAGCCATTGTAGTAACGTCGGCGGATCGCTAGATGACATATTTACGGTTAGAACTAGGGCGGTATCTAATCGCCTTCGAACCTCTAACTTTCGTTCTTGATTGATGAAAACACCTTTGGCAAATGCTTTCGCTGATGTTCGTCTTGCGACGATCCAAGAATTTCACCTCTAACGTCGCAATACGAATGCCCCCAGTTATCCCTATTAATCATTACCTCGGAGTTCTGAAAACCAACAAAATAGAACCGAGATCATATTCTATTATTCCATGCACGAAATATTCAAGCAGCATTTTGAGCCCGCTTTGAGCACTCTAATTTGTTCAAAGTAAAATTGTCGGCCCACCTCGACACTCATTGAAGAGCACCGCGATAGGATTTTGATATTGAACCGACGTTTGACCGACGGCTCACCGACGATATGCTCCGCAGACGTGTCAGTATCACCGCGGATGCGGTGCACCGACAGCGCGGCGCACAAATGCAACTACGAGCTTTTTAACCGCAACAATTTTAGTATACGCTATTGGAGCTGGAATTACCGCGGCTGCTGGCACCAGACTTGCCCTCCAATTGTTCCTCGTTAAAATATTTAAAGTGTACTCATTCCGATTACGAGGCCTCGTAAGAGTCCCGTATCGTTATTTTTCGTCACTACCTCCCCGTGCCGGGAGTGGGTAATTTGCGCGCCTGCTGCCTTCCTTGGATGTGGTAGCCGTTTCTCAGGCTCCCTCTCCGGAATCGAACCCTGATTCCCCGTTACCCGTGACAACCATGGTAGTCGCAGAAACTACCATCGAAAGTTGATAAGGCAGACATTTGAAAGATGCGTCGCCGGTACTGGACCATGCGATCGGCAAAAGTTATCCAGATTCATCAAAATTAACGACTTCGGACGCGAGGCCCTCCGTCGATTGGTTTTGATCTAATAAAAGCACTCATCCCATCACTGGTCAGAGTTCTGATTGCATGTATTAGCTCTAGAATTACCACAGTTATCCAAGTAACTGAGTAAGATCTAAGGAACCAAAACTGATATATTGAGCCATTCGCGGTATCGCCTTAATACGGCTTGCACTGAGACATGCATGGCTTAATCTTTGAGACAAGCATATAACTACTGGCAGGATCAACCAGGGAGCTTCGATATAAGAGAGATCGAACGCGCACGCGCCCCCGGCCCCTAGGGGCGCGGTATGCGCGCGCGCGTATAGATATCCTCATTCCCGTGCGTTCGCGATCATATAGACGCGGACGCTTAACGGGCGAGCTCTGTTGTGTATTTTAGATTTTTGGGTCGCACGCGCGAACATCTGCACGAGTATATCTCAACCCGTACAGACGCGCTGCGCGTACATAAGGGCGTTCGAGTTCATAATTAAATGAACAGTAAAGCCCCCATTGGGAACGTTCGTACCGAGACGAGTTCACTTGTGTAAATTTTGTTAACACATTCGCTATAATCATATACGATTCCGCCCGGAATCTATAGAGCGCCTCACATTAAAGAAGTCTTTTTTTTTTAAAAAAGAGCACATACTCATCGGACGTGACGTACGCTGAACGCGTCTGTGCGCCGGTAGCG
>LR999892.1:20423755-20428755 GCA_905220335.1 Noctua pronuba | reverse complement strand
AGCCTTAGATGGAGTTTACCACCCACTTAGGGCTGCACTCTCAAGCAACCCGACTCTAAGGAGAGTCCCTCTCGCCGCGATCCTCCGTCGCTACGGGCCTGGCACCCTCTACGGGAAAACGGCCCCGTTCAAGACGAACTTGGACAGGAGTGATCGCGACGAGAAAGCGGAACCTCCCGAACACCACATCTCCCGCCGCCTGAACGACGGCGGGATTCAGTGCTGGGCTTCATTCCTGTTCGCTCGCCGCTACTAAGGAAATCCTGGTTAGTTTCTTTTCCTCCGCTTACTAATATGCTTAAATTCGGCGGGTGATCCTCCCTGATCTGAGGCCAACGATAAAAAAATGAGGCAGACGCGATATCCGTCAGCGTTACGACGACGCAATCGAACTCGAACTAACGAGAACGACGACGGCGTCGATGCGCTCTTCGGACGTCGAGTCCGCCTACTATATATACGTATAGCGTTCGTATAGAAGACATCGTTTTATAGTCTCGCGACGTCGCGCGCGCCCACAGCGACGAGTGTACGTTTTAACGAAACACACGACAACAGCGCGAGCGTGACGCGAGTAACGGACAAGAAATCAGCGACATGACGCATCGCAACCCTCACTGGTTCTGGTAATGTTATCACCGACCGAAGAGTCGCGAGCGCGCGTGTTTTCACACGTCCGCCGCGTTTCTTTTGTACGTCCGTACCCGCGTACGCGCACACGATGCGTATACTTCACGTAAATCATCGAGCGCGACACGAGTCGTTCGACAAATGTCTTTTATACAAACTGTATAATGGAATCGTTATATTTGAACGGACAACGCTCGAAGTCCCCCCTGCGAGCATACGCACGCATTGAGAACATCTCGCGCAGAACCGTCAAATGCGTGACATTGTTACATGAAACGCAATGTGGCATTTGTATTTTATACAGCCGGCCCTCAGACAGGAGTGGTCCTGGATGTGTCTCCACGGACCGCAATGTGCGTTCGAAATGTCGATGTTCAAATGTGTCCTGCAGTTCACACTATGACGCGCAGTTAACTGCGTTCTTCATCGACCCGCGAGCCAAGTGATCCACCGTCCAGGGTAATAGTTTCGTTATGCATATAACAAACATATATTACCACATGGATGTAAATATACATAGATCGATAATGTTACAGAAATAAATCAAATATAATTATTGTTGTTTAAATAATCAAATAAAAAAAATTTTATCCCACCGCAGTATGAGGGACGATTGTGTTAACGAACGCGTCCAACGGTACTCGTGGTGCGGGTTTTTAGACCAGTCTTCGTACCGTGTGAGGACGCGACGCGAGAACGACGCGAGTTTCGCTTCAAACCAGGCGCTAGGTCCTAGGTTCGTCGAAACGCGCGTGTCTGTCCTCTATTAATTTTTATAACATACACGACACAACGACAAACGGCAACAACAACAACACTTGGTCGTCGTCGTCGTAGTTCGTCGTCGTGCGCGTTTGTTTTTTTGTTTTAGGATTGTATTCACGTTTACGCGCGTCGTGTGTTTTTTAAGTACACGTCTAGCGTTACACGTTAATGATCCTTCCGCAGGTTCCCCTACGGAAACCTTGTTACGACTTTTACTTCCTCTAAATGATCAAGTTTGGTCAACTTCCCAGCAACGCCGACGGCCGTGAAGCCACCGCGTGTCGGTCCGAAGACCTCACTAAATCATTCAATCGGTAGTAGCGACGGGCGGTGTGTACAAAGGGCAGGGACGTAATCAACGCGAGCTTATGACTCGCGCTTACTAGGAATTCCTCGTTTATGGGGGATAATTGCAAACCCCAATCCCCAGCACGAAGGAGTTTCAGCGGGTTGCCCGGGCCTCTAGGCCAGGGAGAACATGCTGATTCCTTCAGTGTAGCGCGCGTGCGGCCCAGGACATCTAAGGGCATCACAGACCTGTTATTGCTCAATCTCGTGCGGCTCGAAGCCGCCGGTCCCTCTAAGAAGAATTTTAATACGTCGCCAGTGAGTTGCGCGACACGTGGCCGCGCACACCTAAATGACGACGCCTATTTAGCAGGCTAGAGTCTCGTTCGTTACCGGAATTAACCAGACAAATCGCTCCACCAACTAAGAACGGCCATGCACCACCACCCACCGAATCAAGAAAGAGCTGTTAATCTGTCAATCCTTCCGGTGTCCGGGCCTGGTGAGATTTCCCGTGTTGAGTCAAATTAAGCCGCAGGCTCCACTCCTGGTGGTGCCCTTCCGTCAATTCCTTTAAGTTTCAGCTTTGCAACCATACTCCCCCCGGAGTCCAAAATCTTTGGTTTCCCGGAAGCTGCCCGCCGAGCCATTGTAGTAACGTCGGCGGATCGCTAGATGACATATTTACGGTTAGAACTAGGGCGGTATCTAATCGCCTTCGAACCTCTAACTTTCGTTCTTGATTGATGAAAACACCTTTGGCAAATGCTTTCGCTGATGTTCGTCTTGCGACGATCCAAGAATTTCACCTCTAACGTCGCAATACGAATGCCCCCAGTTATCCCTATTAATCATTACCTCGGAGTTCTGAAAACCAACAAAATAGAACCGAGATCATATTCTATTATTCCATGCACGAAATATTCAAGCAGCATTTTGAGCCCGCTTTGAGCACTCTAATTTGTTCAAAGTAAAATTGTCGGCCCACCTCGACACTCATTGAAGAGCACCGCGATAGGATTTTGATATTGAACCGACGTTTGACCGACGGCTCACCGACGATATGCTCCGCAGACGTGTCAGTATCACCGCGGATGCGGTGCACCGACAGCGCGGCGCACAAATGCAACTACGAGCTTTTTAACCGCAACAATTTTAGTATACGCTATTGGAGCTGGAATTACCGCGGCTGCTGGCACCAGACTTGCCCTCCAATTGTTCCTCGTTAAAATATTTAAAGTGTACTCATTCCGATTACGAGGCCTCGTAAGAGTCCCGTATCGTTATTTTTCGTCACTACCTCCCCGTGCCGGGAGTGGGTAATTTGCGCGCCTGCTGCCTTCCTTGGATGTGGTAGCCGTTTCTCAGGCTCCCTCTCCGGAATCGAACCCTGATTCCCCGTTACCCGTGACAACCATGGTAGTCGCAGAAACTACCATCGAAAGTTGATAAGGCAGACATTTGAAAGATGCGTCGCCGGTACTGGACCATGCGATCGGCAAAAGTTATCCAGATTCATCAAAATTAACGACTTCGGACGCGAGGCCCTCCGTCGATTGGTTTTGATCTAATAAAAGCACTCATCCCATCACTGGTCAGAGTTCTGATTGCATGTATTAGCTCTAGAATTACCACAGTTATCCAAGTAACTGAGTAAGATCTAAGGAACCAAAACTGATATATTGAGCCATTCGCGGTATCGCCTTAATACGGCTTGCACTGAGACATGCATGGCTTAATCTTTGAGACAAGCATATAACTACTGGCAGGATCAACCAGGGAGCTTCGATATAAGAGAGATCGAACGCGCACGCGCCCCCGGCCCCTAGGGGCGCGGTATGCGCGCGCGCGTATAGATATCCTCATTCCCGTGCGTTCGCGATCATATAGACGCGGACGCTTAACGGGCGAGCTCTGTTGTGTATTTTAGATTTTTGGGTCGCACGCGCGAACATCTGCACGAGTATATCTCAACCCGTACAGACGCGCTGCGCGTACATAAGGGCGTTCGAGTTCATAATTAAATGAACAGTAAAGCCCCCATTGGGAACGTTCGTACCGAGACGAGTTCACTTGTGTAAATTTTGTTAACACATTCGCTATAATCATATACGATTCCGCCCGGAATCTATAGAGCGCCTCACATTAAAGAAGTCTTTTTTTTTTAAAAAAGAGCACATACTCATCGGACGTGACGTACGCTGAACGCGTCTGTGCGCCGGTAGCGTCACGCCTTTCGAATAATTTCATACAACGACCGTTTCCTTTGTAAACGGACACGCATAAAATACGTACCGTCGGTCCACACAGTTTTCAAAATCGCAGCTTGTCGTGTTTTATACGCGAGATATATAGGATAGAAGGTATTGCCGCCGCGCCGTCACAACATCAACCACACCACACCACACCACACCACACCACACCACACCACACCCCGCACGTCGAAATAAATACCACAACATCATATATTTTCTCAAGCGTATGTTTTATTTAAACCACAAAAAGACTACATTTATTTTATAATGTAGTAAAATACAACGTAACGTTACATATATAAAAGAATATAATATAACAGAACATGTAAATATAATACAAAAGACTGAAACCGTCATCACAGAAAAAAAGTAGAGAGAAACATAATAAAAATAAATTTATATGAACACACACTTTTACCTCGCAACAAACTGGCTTCGTCGTCGTACAGCGCCAAGCGCGCGCTCCGTCTCTACACATTGGTAGGACGTAGCGTCGCATGACAACTATGCTGAGCTTAAAAACGATCCCATCGGGCGGTTACGATACCGACACGGGCCGACTCGCACATTGATTTCTATGTCATCACGAGGGTTGGAGGAGCGGTGACGATGTGGACACAGGTGGATACAAGAGGGGTCGTCAATCACCCCATGGGAAGTTGCAAATCACCCCCCCCCCCCTCCCCCCTCCCCCCGAAACCCTGTCAATTTTGAACGTCGAACTTTTTTTTAAATCACACACACCCCCACGTGAATGAACACAAGACCCCCCCCCCCCCCCCCCCGCTAGCATCCCCTTTTTTTTTTTTTTTTTTTTTTTTCCCTTTTCCGCCCAACCTTTAGTCTTAAAAGAAACGAAGTGATGCGTGGTTCGTGTATTAAATGTGCGCTCGTTCGTGTATTAAATGGCAATCGAGTCGGTGAGAGTGACCGACTGATGCGCGATATATTATTGTAATTGTGAACGTGTGAGATGTGACGGTGTCGCGTTTGCGATTGATGCCCGGACGAAATGTTGCAGGGTTCGTGTATTAAATGTGAGCTCGTTCGTGTATTAAATAG